>OMOW01103778.1:0-10722 GCA_900312555.1 Lamprogrammus exutus | reverse complement strand
CAAACCAGACCTGCACAGGGGGAAGAGAGAACTAGCAACCATGAGCTTAAATGGCTGGACAGAACCACCTGTAAAGGGAAAAACACAAACCACACATACACATACACACACACGCGCAAATTCCTTGTATGAACAGTCTTCTTGTGTGCAGTGGAGCTGAGAGAGACAGCACTGTCTGGTTCACCGCCACCACCTTCATAACCTCTGCTATTGCCCAGCATGAAAACACACCAACACAGAGGTGTCTGTCTTTACAACCTATTTATTTGTTGGGTGACACTGGGTTATTTAATTTCCACACATGGTCTGAATACGCCACAGCTTATTTTAATTCCTTCAAACTTTTCCTAAGTTGTTGCACGCTGTAGAAATGACACAGATATTGTCTGTGAGGTTTAGAAAATCTATTAAAAACTGAAATCATATATGGCCTCATACTTGACATATATATACAGTATAAAACATACAGTATGTGTATATATATGGAGTGATTCTGTCTGTACTTGATTTACTTGGCTTAGTTCTTACTATCAATACGAGTGTATCCTATATGTAAACAATTTAAAACATGCTGTTTATGCAATATAAAGCAAGACTGAGCAGCAGGATAACAATATTAACTGTTAGTGGCATATCACAGATATGTAAGTATGCAAAAAGAAATGGAAATACATAAATATTTTATAGATTATATTTAAAATATATTATTTATTTACTTTTCTTAATCAAACTATAATATTTGTGTTTTCATCTGTTTTCTTATTTGTAATAATTTAATCACAGGTGAAGTTAGTTACGTGTAAAATCATGCAAAATCTAAATATCATCGGATATATCAGATTTGTTTTGCTCACAAATATCACAATATCAGTATTCTCCTCATGTATCCAGAATCTGTCAGGTTCTGGTGCCCAGTTTTCTTGGCTTGAAGTCTGCAAAGCCCTGTGTTGGTTGTTGTGTGTTGGTACAGTACCCAGCTCACTGATATCTAAACAGCCTGTGTCGCTGTTGCTGTTGCTGCCGTGCATCAAAGAACAGTCTTATGTCCTCACTAGGCCCAGGCTGCAATTTGGGCTCGAGGCGTGGTCCGGCACCCGTTGGGCTGTGTCCGCCCTGCGTACCAGTAATGACCCCTTCCCTATGGGGAGCGTTTGATCTGGGCTGCCTCTGTGCCTCGGCAAGGCCTATTTCTGGAGCGTGGGGGGGATAAAGGGAGCTTTCAGACTTGGTGCCAATGACCATAATTAAGCAGCTTTAAGGGGTGGCAGTGAGCGCGCGAGCAAGCTCAGAGTTTGTAATTTGGAAGAAGGGGGCAGAGTCGCTGTGGCTCATTGCTCGTACAGGGGAGGGCCGGGTGGCACCCAGCACTGAAACACAAGGGACAGAGTGTGTGAAGGGGACTGTAAAGAAGATGTTAATGACCTGGCTCCATTAGCACCCACCCCTGGGGCTGACTGACCAGCAGCTTTAGGCAGAAATGCAAGGAGATAACCATGGAGGACACACTCAATCAGCCCCACCCGAACAGAATGTCATTCATGGTGACCTTTCCGTGCTTCTGCCTCAGGCCATTGGTCAGCAAGTGCCAGGATAGGCCGAAGTGATTAATGTGTTCATGTTATATTCTGTACCCTCCTCAGCAAGTTGTTTGCCCCCTGATGTTGCTGTGTGCAGCATTCATGCGAACTGGCAGTTTGTTGTACTTCACCAAGAGTGTGTAGCTCTTTATCCAAATTGAATGAATTCAAAGTGGGGTGTTGGTGATAAGATCCTCTTATCTCTTAAGTCTAATGATAACTCTCTTGATTTAATTATATCGAGTCAAAACAACATTTCTAAGAATTATTATTCCTAATTTAGAAAATCAGACGACAGATGATACGCAGACGCCCAAGCAACTGTGAGTTTCCCAGCAATGGTCAAAGCCATTGGGTCAGCTGATGTGGGAGGTGTTAGTACTGTTCATTTATCACTGCTGTTATCTTGTGCAGACTTTTGTTGGAGCAAAGCTTACTCATGTCAAGCTCCTTATCATGCTATTTCACGATGATCAAATGTCTGCTGAGGAGTCAATATTTTTTTCCTCTGCAGCCCCCACCTCTCTTCTTTCTCTCTTCCAGGAATAAACATTAAAATACCTTCCTCACGCCCGTGACTTCATGGACCGATGGTGAAACAGGCAGATGGATGTGTCTATTTTCCATCTAGAGTCACGGCTAACTCTCGACGCTCTGCAGGAGATCAATCACAATCTCCTGTCCGAAAACAAATATCTTATTGCCATGTTGAGTGTGTATGCTCATGATAGCTCAAACAGATGTTGGGTCGTAAGCACTACGTCGTGTGGCTTTGCAGAGGTCTCTAGGAGGCCCGATCTTGCACCAGGCTGTGACCCTGCTTAAGGATAATGGGGGTTGGACCAGGCAGGTGTGACTCCTTATCCACCAATGTCTTGCCAGAAAATATTGCATACTGTGCGTGGACAGTCACAGGACGTTGCACAATATTTCATGATCATGACTTAAACATGCATCACCTTTTTTAAACTCCTGCAATCACAGTGCAGGGAAAGATTAGCCACACATGCCAAGTTTGAAGTAATAAAGTTCCTCACTGATGGGTTTCCACAAACCAATAATTCTGGGAAAATCCAAACAGGTCGTGTGGATTTGAATGCTCCATGGCCGGAGGCTATCATAAAGCAAAGATGGTGAAAATATTTCCAGTTATTCCACATGTTGCTGGATAATGAGACGGATAAATAAATAAAGAGACTCTCTGGAGTGGCTGTAGGCGTCCCAGGTTCGGCGGTTGGTGTCTGTGTAGCGCCGCAGCCCACCTTGTGTCACCCTGGTTCATTCAATCTGGTTCGCCGGGCCACGAGGAATTGGGGTTCGGTCCGTGTGGGGCCACCCGCTGGAGAAGGCGTGCAGTTGCTCGTTACGACCGCTGGGTTTCTGTAACTTGACACCTGACCGTGCGGGCGCGTTTGCCATCGCTTTACCCGCAGAAAGCCTATTTAAAAAGGAAAGGGATGAGTCCTGCGCTCCTGACTCCGTTAACCCCCCGTCCAAGAAACCCAGCTTTACTCTCTGGCTGCGCGTCCCTCAATCTGGATCGGCCTAAATGAATGAAACACAGGGGAATATCCGCAGACAGCCACACGGGGAAAACTCTCTGTCAAACCAGCCTGCCAGAGCGACCCAAGGAATTTATTGTCGGGCTTGACAAGCAAATCAACATGAGTTTTTCCCTCTGGAACTTCACCTCGAGCTTCTCAAATGCGTAAAGCGGCGACGGGTTTCTTCTGCCCCCTTTGCAAAGGAGTCACGCTGTGATTAACGGATCAGGTTTTTGACTGCCAGGACAAATGAATACAAATGAATTTAGGCACCCAAAGGAGAGATTGCAGAACCTCTCATCTCGACACAAAGTAAGTGATTTTATTTTGTATCTTTTTAAAAAAAATACCTGTGCACTCTGGTGATGGGGGAGTTGGAAGGGGCTGAGATGAGAGCAATCGCTGACAGGGACTGTTACAAATTTAAGGAATATAAGCCTCCATGTGCGTACCTGTGCTGTGCCGGCTGGCAGTGGTCCAGCTCACCATGCAGGATTGGTGTACACTGGTGAATGCTGAGGCTCTGATGTCTATTTGGACCATGATTTTCTGTTGGTAAGGTTTCACAGTCGCTACAACATCACCGAGATGAGTCAAAATGTATCCAGTCAAGTTCAATCAAACAATAGCGATGGATGACTTTACAGAATACCTTCTAAATTGTGTGCATGTGTGCAAGATATGTGATCTGTCCCCAATAATTGATCATACTGACCAGTTCCGACCTGCAATTTGGACAAGCAAAACAATCATTTATTGAGATCTATAAAGTTTCAGAGGTTGCTCAGCATCCAATGGAAAGTTTGTATGGTTTTGTTGTTTGTTGTCAGAATTTACAGCTAATTTAAACAGGGCGTCCGGGATTATAATGACATTCACTCCCTTTTAATACACTTAAAGTATGATGTAATGCCTAATATTTGTTTCAGTAGCTACTCAAGATTCCTTTTCACTTTCAATAAAGAACAATCTTAAGAAACTGACAGGAGTGTTTATACTGTTCTGTAACAAGACGCAGATGGTTTATGGATGCATGAGCATCAAGGATTTCCACAGGCAGAGAAAATAACACACTGACAGTCGTCTTTACTCCAGATACTATCTTGACTGTGTTTTGGAGAAGGATAGCGTGCAGCTGCTTGATCTTGCACAACTGAAGTAGTTCAGAATTCATTCATTCATTCATTCATTCATTTCTTCATGCACAAAACCACAATGGTGTGTTTACATTGGTCATGCTCACCCGTGTTTGAACTGATCCTGATAAGATATGACCTCCTGTTCCCAGTATGTAGTTTTATTTAATTAAAGCAAATTGGCCTGGATGTTGTCCAAAATTGTTATGTCATGAGTTGAGCAAATCTATGAAATTTTTCAAATGTAAGACATTTTTCAAAAATGACAATTTTTTTTGTACACAAATCCAGCAACAGTTTAATGCAAGTACATTATTCCTTTAGTAATGGTGTCCAGGGATTGCTTACCTGTGATGTGCCAGATGCATGGAGCATAAATTCACTTTATGTCCACTTGGTGTCGCCCTCGATGCCTCACTTTATGGCAAATCACTGCTTCACTGTTTTCCCTCCTACAATAATACTGGCACAAATGATGTTTTGACAGCTTTGAAGTTAGAAAGAAAACAGAGCCAGAGTGATCAAAATGATGATAAAAATCAATCTGATTATAAAATCCTTCACCCCATAGAAACTGTCTAAGCTGATGAATCTTGACAGACTAGTTTCATTAAGTTTCAATGAGTCGCATAAAATTTTACATCAATCTATTTGTCCTTTGAGACATGATAATTGTATCAGCAAGTCTGAGCCTGGTAACCTGATACATGCTATTCAAATTTGTCAAAAAGCAAACAATCTAAAGTGAGAGATAACGTGATTGTATATGATGTAAATTGTTTTTTTGAGACACAAGTCAAAGCTCTCCTCCTTATCAGCTTCTGCCAGTGACTCCTCATCCCTAGGAATTTTCCACTGTGTGTGAGTATTTCTTTTGTGAATGTGTGTGTACATGCTCAGGGGACATTACTGCCTTTGGGAGATCCTGTCGCGGAATCAGTGAGTCGTCCATGCCTGTGAAACGGAAGCTATACTGCCTCTTCAGTGGCTCTTATTTCAACCTTTGACTGGTTGCTGGCCTCAAGACAGACTGCTATTTGAGTGAGGGCAGAGGGGGGGCTAGGTTGGGGGTCAAGAAGTTATAATCAGAGAGTTCTGAGCATGTGTAATGCAATTCGAGGTTTGGGAAAAGAAATAAAGAGGCTAGTGGCAAAATAAATCACAGGAAGAGGGATGAGTTCAAAATAAATGCAACAGTGATGAAGAGAAACACTTGCTTTGAGAAGTCTTACACGGCTGCATGTTGGTGAATTTGGAACAAGGATGTCATTGTCCAAAATTAATTAGAGATGGTTAATTTCTTTGTAAATATTTTTAGCAACATCCAACTACACTAACATCTAAAGAAAAGTGTAAACCATAGCATGAGCTTGTGATGCTGTCGTGTTTTATGTGATCAGATGTATGCAGTAGAAAGGACCATTCATAAATCTCTTACTCTTTCAATATCATTCGTTCCCCTATTGCTCAATCAATCTGGGACAATCACTCATTCTTTCTATCTGTTCATTGCCCTGTTTTTGTCCACTCAGCTTAACTGAGAATTCCCCCAATGAGTCATGTGCTCATGGTTGCAGTGTGAGAACCAGAGCAGACAGGGTCAGCGCTCTGATGTCCATCCCACTGGTTTCAATCTCTCCTCCGGAGGCACGGATGAAAACTCTTCCTGTGTCACACACACTTTGAAAGCATGTTAAAGAAACCTAAACATGCTTTGGAGAACTTTTAGTGAGAAAAGCCAAGGAAAACATCGCTGTCTCCACAGAAACCAGGCCCGGTTACCACAGAACTAAACAACCTGAGATTTACCATAAGTCATTTTTACTGCAGTTAATTTTGTCAGCATTTGTAATTCATTTTCAGCTGATATGGCATCAAATGACACTGTTACTAGCTGAGAGTCTGGAACACACACACGCACACACACACACACACACACATTAAGTATCCTGACTAACCACAGCCAGCTGTGTGTGGTGTTGGTTTGATGGTGATGAATCTTTGTTAGTAACTTGGAGATGGCTGAGTCAGTCTGCAGTCAGACTGAGTTGTAACTAGACACCACAATACACGCATGTAAGCGTAGACATGCACACACACGTACAAGAATACACCTACAGCCTCAATCTAATCATTCAGACATTTAGAAAAACATTTTTAATTGCAAGGTAGTTGGAGAGAAAACCTCTTTGTGGCTGCTTTAGTGTACAGGTTTTTGCATAGGAAGCTGCAGACACAGTAAATAGCCTTTGTTTTTGCACAACCTGCATACATTTATGTTTTTGGGTACTAGACAACCCTTCCTCATCTGCCTGCCTGCCTGCCTGTAGCCCTCCAGCCACAGCTGCTATACACATTTCCTCCTCAAATGTGTGACCATGTGTGCCTAGATGACCTTCAGTGGTAAACAGTGGCTCCCCTGCCTGTCACCAGATCTTGGTTCCCTACTGAGCTCCCAGTCCACTTGCCAGTCAGTCTCATTAGCCCTGCTGCACACCTGGATGTGCTGAGTGTGTTGAGAGCCCCCCGCCCCCTTCCCTCTCTGTATGTGTGTGGAGAACGATATCCTTCTTTACTCTGAGCTGCAAGTGCTTTTGCAAAACCCTTAGCCCATTTGTAATTCACATGACAACAATGATTTCACTTACTAAACATATGGGTTTTTGGAATCTGTACCACTTTGGTGTGATTTATACCTCAGTACAAGTACAATAATACTATCCTTAAGTGCTCTCTTGGTCTGTTACATGATTTGGTGATCTTCTAAGTTATTATGCCATGAGCCCCTTATGACAGCAATTTTGTGTTCACAAAAGCATACCTACCTCAAGGGAAAGTCCAAGTTTTTAAAGTTACGTGTTAATAATTGCTTGAGTCAGTGTTGTTTCACTGTTGCCTCCTTCTAATGTCCTCTGTGTTCTTCCCCCAGGAGAGCCCTATTGCTCTGTACCATTTTATACTGTACCTGTTACCTGGGACTTACAGAAGCACCCTCTGAAGGTAAGACCATTCCACCTCCAGTGATCTCAAATACTGACCTTCTTTCTCTTCACTTTGTGCACATTTAGAAAAAACTGTAAACATATGGGGGCATTAGTATTTGGAGTTGCTCTTTGTCTGATGGTCTTAGACCAAGCATGTAAACACATAGCTATGAGATTTGCACAAACCACTGCCATGAAAGGCAGTGTTGTGTAGGCTTGTTAAGTGAACAAGGGAGGGTTCAGATCATAGGTCCAAAGCTTACAAATCCACTTTCAAAACAATCCTGTCTCATTCCTGTGATTTACAGCATTCGGTTGTACAGTTGTTCAATGATACATGATATGCACGATATAAACATGCATTCTAGATTAAGATAATTTATCGGTAACACGGTCAAGCAGGCTTGGACATAACAGCAGTTGCAGTTACTGTGATGTGCCAGAGCGCCTCCATAGCCTCATATTATTCATACTTTCCTCTGTTCCGTATGTGCTGTGTACTTGCCTGAGCTCAAATCTGAGGAAATGCTCAAATATTGATCATGTAGAAAATAGGGCCAATTAGATGATTTTTGTTATCATACTAAATTTAGTCTCAATCTGGCCAACAGAAGTTTGTCTTAAGGTAAATTAGCTGTAAATGAAAGCGAAATGTTCTTATTTTCTTCTTAAATGAGGCTTACTGAAGTTGAAATTGAGAATTTCAAAAGCAACAGTCTAGCCAGCTTGCTCTAGCCAGCTTGCTTTTGTTTCAAACAGAGCTCTTTCGAGTGTGTTCAGATGAATCGGTGATTTCATTCACTTCCAGGGATAACATTACAGAGTGAAGAGCCTTGGACTGTCTCTCTGCTCTGCGAGAGTGACTTGGCACAGAGTGGGGCTCTGAACTCCAGCCATGTGTTAAACACAGCTCTCTGTATGTTTTCACATCTCTGCAATATACTGTATATCTAAAACCACATGGTTAATGTATACTTAAGTTAATGTGCAACTTTTTTTGGGAAAGAAGAAATTCTGAGCCGAAAAACGTAATGTGCCCTCTGCGTCGCTGCCAAGTCTTGTTGTCCTTTAGTGCAGGAGAGACCACACAGAGAGGAGAATGCAATGTGTGGAAGGGTAGACAGTATACTGAATCTCAAGTGGGTCTGGTTTCCTCAGATTTATGAAGCCCCAATGTTCTGAGGCAAGGGAAAGTCTTAGTACAGACATATATATATATATATATATCATGAGAACACAAGAACTGTCTAAATAAGGAATCTATGACTAAGTTCGGGCTGTACAACAATGATTCATTTAGATATGTTTGTTAGATATTTAGATATGTTTGAGTCCAGTGTACCATTTTAGTGGACTCAAATAGTAAATTTGGATCTGAAACACTCAATGACATTCAGAAGATCAAAAATTCATTTTATGTAAGTTTTGGTTTGACATGATGATCAAAGTCTCAAAGTTCTGAGCTGCGGCCGTGATCAGATTTAATTCCTTGAAAGCTGCTGTTGCTTTATTTTCCTCTCATCCTTCTCCCTTATCATCAAAACAAAGGTTGCATGCTCTTCACCGTCACACAAAAGGAATGCTTTATGTTAGATTCAATTTTCTATCATTTCACAAGCAGTCTTAATGTACAGATAGTGCCATTAAAGGAGGCCCAGTGACCACAGGTCAGAATGAGCTCAGACACAGTAAGGATGGTGAGGGGCCCAAGGCTGAGATCACAGGTCCTCTCACAGCGAATGAGTTCTGGAACTACCGAGACCCAAACGCTGAACATATAGAGTCATATCTGGCCGGAATCTTGGAAACTGTAGTCAGCTTCCAGGCGATGAGATGCAGCACTCCTGCATGTGGTTACTCTTGTCATGTAGTGATGAGAAGGCCAGAGAGGTGAAGGAAAAACGGATGAGTTGTCTGATAAAGTGTGCGCGCCTTGATTTATTATTTGTACATTTACCTTGTGGATAGGTACATTGTCCTTAGATGTTCACTTGGAGAAGGTAGTTCCTTTAGCCTGATTGTGCGCTCCTGGAACTGGCTGCGCTGGTCTTGACTGAATCCACTCTGTTAGCCTCCATGCTCCCCTTTCTCAGTGCAGAGGATAAAGCAGGGTACAAAGTCTGGTCTGGCTCAGGGCCTCAAATAAGTAAGTGGCAATGGAGATTATATTAAAAAGCATTTGAAATGATGATGATGTGCTGGGGTGATGCACGAGGCTGCTTTTTGAAAGAGAAGCACCAAAGCGTTATAGTAATTCATCACTAATATTTGGGGTGGTCAGGCAGCTTCCAGCTTCAGCAGATTGACCCATCCTGAGAACATGCAGCAAACCTTAGCTTCTCCATCCTCCACTGCCCTCAGCGTTGTCCCTTGCCTTGTCATGTTTTGGTTTAAAATCCACTGGAAAACTCAGCACTTTGGCAACCCAGAAATCTATACAGTCTGTTCTAATTTATTTTTTCTTTATTCTTCTCTTCATGCGTTATTTTTAGAGCTCTGTTGCTTACCAAGTTGCTACTTTGTGTTGCAGCTGGAGTAGAGAGATAAAATATCTCCCTGTTCCTGCTTAATTAGTTTTCAGGAAGCATTATTCTGCTCCCCAGCGATGTTTATCACTTTCCCCTCAGCTTGACTGTGTGTTGGCATTACTCCCTTTAAGTTAAGTTTGTAATCATACAGTCTAGACATCTGTTGAGTGTGTGAATTCCTGTAGTGCATGTGTTATTGTATGCATGTGTGCATATGGCCTGTATGGTGTGCATATGTGCGTCTGCTGCCATGTGTCATGACTGTGTATGCGTTCATCTCTGCATGTATTCTGCTGTCTGAAGAAAGTTACAAATGTATTGTACTTCAACCTGGACTATTTTATACTGAATAACACTTAGCATTTACTTATCCAGCTGTATATAATAATCGTTTGTCGTTTTCAGGTTTTACTGCACTGTTGTTACCATAAAAGTGTAATAATGATTTTCCACTCTCTCTCCAATGCAGATGTGGACATCCTCCAAAGGCTGGGGCTTAAGGGAGAGAAGCCGTCACGATCGGTGCCAGCAGGGGTCATTCCATTCCGATCAGGAATCATCCTCAACCAGCGGGCGCACATTGAGGCTCCACTGCGCTCAGTCATCCCAGCGGCCGTCTGGCCCAACTTGGCACTGGTCCTGAGTGTGCGCTCACACCGTGTTAACAGTGCTTTCCTCTTCACCCTGCTCTCAGGCCGTAGGAAGCTCCTTCTCGGCCTGCAGCTTATACCGGGCAAGCTGGTCCTTCATGCGGGACCAAACACCTCGGTGGCATTGCCCTATAACCCCCATGATGGCCAGTGGCATCAGCTGGCGGTGGGAGTAAGTGGACAGAGGGTGACTCTATATGCCTCCTGCGGAGAGCAGAGTGTTCATGCAGACTTTGGGTGGGACAGTGAGGAGGGACTGGCTCCAGAGCTGCAGGGCTCCTTCCTGCTGGGGAGGGACAGACA
>OMOW01103776.1:0-12071 GCA_900312555.1 Lamprogrammus exutus | reverse complement strand
AGTCAGATGTACATTCTAATGTACGGTCAAAAAGCTGTTGCTTCTAATGTGCTTACAACAGTATCAGACCTTAGAGCTTCTTGTATAAGCAATAGTGATGTCATCAAACCTACAAAGTGATGTGATCAAACCAACAAAGTTGCAACAGTGATGTCATTCAATAAACAAAAGTTACAATAGTGATGTTATCCAAAGTAACAGAGTAACAACAGTGATGTCAGATTTATACATTACTAAAGTATACATCTTAGAATAATATGAACCTTATGAATAACTAATCATCTAGTTCATGTTTGGCTCTTACACCTGGCATGATAACCAGGAAGTGAGCCAAACGTGAGAACTAGAAATGCATTTCCTGTAGGAAATACGCTGTGATTGCAACCTGCTGAAGAGTATGTCTTAAAAAGTTTTAAAATGCTGAAACAAGTAATTGACAGATTGAAGCCTGAAGACCTGAAAAGGCCTGAAAAGTTTAAAAACGCTGAAGTGCCTGAAATATATAAGCCTGAAGGCCGTGAAAGTTTAAAAATGCTGAAGTGCCCGAAAGATATCAGCCTGAAGGCCTGAAAAGTAGATGAGGAAAATTCAGGCCCAATTGTCGCTTAAAGGCAGAGAGGAATAACTACACATGTTAGGGTTTAAAGGATGACGTATTCTGAAAGAGGACATAAATTCCAACGTTTCTATGTATGTATTGCTTGTGAAGTGTAAAAATTGTGGAACGTATAGAGTTGAACACATTTTTATTAAAGTTTAATTCTCCAACAGCCAAAGTTAGAATGTGCAGCCTCCTCCACTCTCGCGGGACACAATACACACACAAAGAAGGAGGGGAAATCTCAAGTATTTTAAACTCGCCATATCTGAAAAGAAAGATTTTAAAATTTTGAAAAGTGTGCCTGAAAGATGAAAGCCTGGAGACCTGAAAGGTGTTTGAATGGTTTCTCTACCTGAAAGTATGAAGAAGTTACAAGGGCTGAAAGTTTGAAGAAAAGCTCCATCTGCTTTCAATGGGATTTTTTAGGTGAAAAATGCTGAACATTTCGGAAAATATGAAAGATATGAACATCAAAAGTCATAGCCTACATGTCCTGAATTTTCCACACAGTTTGATGTTTGAATGGTGTCTCTCCATTGAAGTATGCAAGACTAGATAGGTGTCAAAAAACATACAGAAGAAATTTTCTAGTTTGCAAGAGAACAATACCTGTGATTGCCTTATAAGTCAATCGCAGCAATGATTAGGCAATTACAGCAACAAAAACTTCTGACATTTTTACAGGCATGAAATAAAAGTTGGAAAAGAGGCTGTTGCCAAATCTTGGTGTAGTAGCTAATATATTCTAATTTTAAATATTTTAGAGTTTCATTGTGAGCATTTATTGCTTCTATTAAACCTCAGAGCTTCTCGTAGTCAAGGTTTCACATCAAATGTTGAATTAAACTATCATCAAACACTTAAACAGGTCCCTTAATCTTTCCATTTACAGTGAAAATAGGCTAATATTTTATAATATTACATCAGTTTGTCAGTTTATGATAAACTCACTAAGGTAGCAGAGTAATACAATAAGTGTGGGGTTTGTTTGGTTAAGGGGCAAAGATAAATTGTTTTGGAATTACTTGACAAAATACAGTGTATGTCCAATTTAATCAATCACTCATGCATTTTGTTATAGCAAAACATAATTTATTGGCATCTTTAAGCACACATTATATACAATATTCACACAGTATCATACAGTACTTTATAGGCAATGTGCTACAACATCGTCCCATGGAAACATACACTCTTTACTAAAGAGAGAGAAGCACATTTAAATGATGCCCCTGATGTTGCTGATATTTCTATTGTGCATTATTTTACAGCTCTGACTCTCTTATGTCAGTTGTGGCTGAGGTCGGTGTCGGTATATGGGCTTGAGATGTCTCCTCTTCCTTTACACTTTCTGCTGCTGTGGGTGCCGTTGTGCTTGTTGATGGTATGGTTATTACTGTTTGTGCCTCAGCAACGTACTGTGTGAATGCCATATTAAAGAGCCCTGAGAGAGAGAGAGAGAGAGAGAGAGCATTACATAATCAGTGGTTGTTTCTCACACACACACAGGCCAGCTCCTGTGGAAAGACATGCTGTGGAAAGGGACTGTGCCTGAACTGTGTAAAATAGAATTCTTCATTGATATTGAATGAAAACAATGGATTTCTTGCATAAATAAAGTCAAATAAGGCATTGTGAAGGCCTGATTTGTAACTGGATATTGTGGCTTTAAACATGTACAAGCAAGAGGGATTTGTATTCCCTATTTGACAACTGGAAGGCAGCTGCCTCTCAATGCTATCACCACTGAGCGAACACTCTCCAAAGTCACATACAAATCCTGTGGTGCTGTACCACGTAATTTCCTTGCAAAGTTAAATTCAATAATTACATTTCCAAGTTGCACCCCACAGCACAATAGTTCCTCAACGTCCAAATTTAAATTTATTCCTGTACTACCCATTGCTTTAATTCATAATGTGTGTCCTGAGATCACCAGCAATTCCTGTATTAACACAATCTCCACTGGCATGACTTTGTTCCCATACATTCAGTCGTTTGTCAGTAAGGAGTGTTTTATACCTCTGCGCCTTTGTCCTTGGGTCTGCTTCTCTTCATGGCTTGATTTTGATTTACTGCTCTCTGATGACGGCTCTGATTCTTCATTCTCTGTAACAATAAAAACTATCATTCAGTCAGCATTCACCAACTATGGGCCAGATAAAAATCAAGCAGAATCCAGAAAAATAACAGAACCATTGTCATCATAAATGTGTGGCCCTGACTAAACAGATATGGCCTGATATATATTCTGCTTACCTCTCTTCCAGATCATATGTGCTCTCCTAAGCTTGATGCCGAAAAAAATGACAACCACCAGAAGACCAACGATGAGGCACGTCACCAGTAAGACCAGAAAAGATGTTTGTCCTGTATTTCCCCGCTGCCTCTCTAGCTCACTGGAACTCCCTGGGAACAGACAGTGGATCATTTAACAAAATCTTTAATGGTCTCAAAGCCAACTTTGTATTTTGTCTATACATGGGACAGGAGTATCTTATCATTATTGTTGTCACTCCAGAGGACAGTAATGATGACGGATGAAGTGTAAATTCACCTGTGGTACTGTTTCCCTCACTGCTATTATAGGGTGGGCTGTTCTCTGTTACCCCGGAGACGAGTGTCCTGCCTTTGCAAAATGATGAAGAAGATGGGTGTAAATGATTATCAGAGACTGTAAGACATGGTTACACTTTCAAAATGGAACCACAAAATTGCACTAATTAAGAGCCACCACTAGATGGCGCCAGACAGAATCTACTGACATGCTAGAGTACAATATATTGTATTTGATATCATACCTGTTGTGCTGGATGTATTGCTGACAGTGCTATTCCAAGTGTGGGTTGAGCCTGAGAATAGAATATAAAATATTATTGTCCTTAAATGTTGGGGAATTGTCTGTAATTCACCACTACATAAAAAGAACACAAAAATTTAAAACATATTGGGCAAGTGATAATGCACTTATAATACATAAAAGACACTATCAAATGACACTATCGGCAGATTTTGGAAAGGGATGTGACTTTTCTAAAATCAAAACTGGGTTATCCACATGTTGATAATTTTTGTGTTATTTTATTGAGTTTTTTGGAGTTGAAAGAAAAACTTTGGAGTTAAATAAAACAACTTGGGAAGTCACTGCACAAATACTTCCAACCTCACGATTCATGAATGTGTCTGCACAGGTTCACCCAAATTCTGTGACTTCCTGTACAGGAAACAGATCTAGTGATATAACAACTAATTGCGGTGCTTAAGGAAACAAGTTAACCTCAAAATGAAAGCCAAGGTGCTGTCTCTCTGCAGATCTTATTCGTAGATTGTTTCAGGTTCTGCATTTATTATATAGAAGGTCAATTTACTCCACAAGTCAACGCTGTATCTGTAATCTGACGTATGGTATTTCTCACTTAAAGCCTTGAAATATACAAATGCAAATTAATCACAAACTAATCACTCACCAACAGTGCTTTGATTTGAGCCTGTTGATGTATTCAGATGATATCCAGTGGATGCCGTTACTGTCTTTGGCTCATTGGAGGAATCGTTTAACTTTGTCGAGTTCTCTGAAGAAGGCCTGAACAAGTGCGTGGTTAAAGGAGTCGCTGTTGTTCTGTCGCTTAACCAGCGAGTTGTTGTGCTTGATACATCTGTTGACCTTTGAGGCTGAGCTGTGGTGGGTGAACTGGTTGAGGCCCCCAATGGGTATGTTGCAGCTGTGCCAAAGGAGAGATTTACATCAGTTATTAGCAGAAAAAGCATTCAATTCAAAATTATTCAAAGTCAAACTTGCAAAATGCTGTTCTGCTAATTACATCTGTTTTTCATTTTAGAATACAGCAAACCAATGAATTGTCAACATACAGAAAGAGGAAATCACATGCTGCTGTTGTTTTCTTGGTCAAGTATCACACCATGGTGCTACAGTGTCACAGAACAACAGAAACTAAAGAGAAAAATACCCCGTGAACGGTCAGTGCTTTCCCTGTTTAGTGACGACAAAGTCCTTGTTCCTTAAACAGCTTCCTCAATGCAGAACTGCTTTTAAGAAAACTATTCTTGCCTGATACCAGTGACCTTTTGTGGTGTCAACTGTTATTTGATGGGGATCGTGATTTTTGCTCCTCCAAAGTCATCAAGTGTACACAAGTAAGATTCACAAACACTAGACCAGGTAGGAGTGTGAACTTTCTGTGTAAATGAATTATACTCACAGCTTCCTCTAATCGTGACAAAGTTCATCAGAGGCTTTGAGTGCAGGGCTGGATGGTGAACAAGGCATTTTACAACGACTCTGTTCTCCAGTGCCTGAATATGTATCTTATCCACAGAGATGTATTTCCTGATTCCATGTTCATGACTGATGTCTTCCTGATCTGTGGAATGTGACAGGTGTATGAAGTATAAACTCCAATCAGGTAAACCAGCTGGCTTCAGGGGATTAAATGACCATCAAAATATAGCATCACCCAATTTGTTATGCTGGTAAATGTACAGCGTGAAAACTAATACACAGTACGTAATGCATCATCCATGTCTCTCTGACATTTATACCTGAAGTTATAAAGCTTTGAATTTAACAATACCAATAAGTACATACACGTATGACCTGCGGGCGCTTTGCTCTAGTAGTAATAATTTGTTTTCACAGATTTTTGTGGTAGTTTTTTTTAAGGATAATTTCTTCTTTTTGCTATAGAATTCTCTAGAATATAGAAAATTACAGCCAAATTCAATGAAAAGTAAAATTGCAAAAATAACTATTGACTCTACAGGGTTATAGTACAGTTGAGATGGAAATTCCAATTTGTGTGGCTGATTTGCAGCAGATTTCAGCACAAGCTCTATTATGTTTACAATGTGCCAGTGAGCCAACATGAACAATATACCAGGGCCTTGCCGCTGGTAAACCTAAATGGAACACAGCCATTAGTTGGAATTAGCCACCCGTGTTTCACAAGTCAAAGTGTATACGATTAGAAGAATTTATTGCAGCACAGATAGTGTCATTTATCCCATGTTGCCATTTATCCCAACGCTACCAATTTGAGTGATAATGAATGACTCCAAAGGTCACAACTTCCACCTAAAACGTTATTTCACAACTTACGGAAGAGTTCGATCCCTTGACCCAGGTTCCAGGAGATCTGGGGAGGATAGTGGTTCCCCTCTGCACGGCACTGTATGACAAACTTCCCATCATGCTGTACCACTTCCATTTTAGGAAGACCTTTACAAGCAACAACAAGGCCAATATTATTCAGGTATAACTGAGTGATAGTGAGAGTTATAGCTCTTGTAAATGAAATAATAACAAATTAAAGTATCTATGTGTCATATCTTGGTGGTTTTGCCATTAATTTAGTCATTCATAAAAAAAATATTTTCACAAATTAATTAACCATATCATTACATAATTATACTCACCTAACACCGTCACTTCCACAATCCTCTCTTTTGCGTGACTGCCGTGGTACTCAGAACATGTGTAGTTGCCTCCATCTTTGAAAGTAACTTGGGAGACACTGACACTGAATTGTGACTTGGACAGTTCGTTGATTATGTAGCGCTTGTCCTTCAAAGCTGGGAATAAAAAGACATTTAGTCTCCCTTATCTGATTAAAAATGAATTAAAACTGAGAGACTTCACCATCCTCACCTTGTTCACGGTTGAAGAACATAATGTTGTGTTCAGGGTTCCTCCACTCCACGCGGCTCCTGTGAGCGTTTCTTAGGGGGCAAGTTAAGATGAGTGTCCGACCCTCCATCACAGTCACATGCTGCCACACCGCAAGTGAAACTGCAATCAAATAAATTGTTGACATTAAAACATTATCTCCTACATAGAAAGAGCTGAGTATGTCCTCCCTCGCAACCAGAGGTGTCCGAAGTTGAAACATGATTTCTCTCAGTTTTGACTCATTCATTCCTGACACTGGCTCTGGCCGGGGTATGTGTGGAGGAGGTGTGAGAAACAAGGTGAGTAGAATTCAAGCAGCCCCCTGTCACAGCTTCATGTTGTTCTGACAGGAAGTAATGTGGTCAGTCCGTACATGGTGAAAGAGAAAGTATGGGCGGGTGTAAGTGCAAATACACAGTTGGTATACAGGGCCTTTGGGTGCTTTTTCTTTCCTATGGGGTGAGAATGATGAGCTGTTTGGAAAATACATTTGTGGGGGCATTTTCACACTTTCAGTGATGGTGGTGGGCTTGAAGGATCATAATTCATTGAGAGGTGTTCACAAGCGTAGGTTGTCTGTTACAATTTACCGTCATAGTTTCTACTTTTCCAGCAATGGCTGTACCTTTAAAAATGCTCCACTGACCTTATCAGTTTTCTAGAGCTAGATAGATAATTTGACATACTCTGAGCCTGGTTGTTTAAGATCTAAACCGTAAACTATTTTAAATCATTTTGGTCAGGTCTCTTTTCTGATCAAATGTGATTAATCTTTTAAGTTTCAGAGATGACAGGTAACATATTTAAGTAAATGACAAACACAGAAGATGTCTCATACTGTGGAAAAAGGACAACAAATCAAGCAAAAACCTTCTTTGTATTGCACATGGAAAACATGATTAAGAGCAAAGAACAATAAAAGCAAGAATACATACACACAAATGTATGACAACAACAAAAACAGAGCCAATACAATACGCAGGATAAAAGGAAGCTTTTAGGTCTGTTTTTTAAATTGTATTTTTTGTGAATGAAATATACAAATTAATGAAATATGATAACATAAAAAAACATGTAATAACATTTTATTTTCAGACACATCTCAGTTTGTGACATTTTCCCACATTTCACATAGAAAAAAATTACAACACAAGTACACAAGTGTTTTCTAAGTCATCACTCGCAGTTACTGTATCTACTTACTCTCTCATTTTTCATGAATCAATTCATCATTTTAGCGTCTCTAACTGTGTTGTACTTATCAAAATTGAACTTCCTAACAAAGTACACACTCTTTTGCCACTGAGTAAGTATTCAAAGTAAGTGAGTAAGAACGTACCCTGTATGAAAAGCATGAAGAGGCTGAGCTGCAGCTTGACTTCCATCTCTGTCACTCGGTAAGTGGTTCTGTGCTGCATTTCCTCATTGCACCATCTATTTGTGCTCTGCTGAGGGACCTTCCATGACATCACAGCGCCGTGGTTTCCACAGACATTTTGATACAAGGCATTATCATGTGATGAATAAAAGCAGGAGGTTAACCGTTCAGTTTTCGTACAAGCTTTTCACTGAAACCAAAAGGAAAAAGTAGAAAAAGACAGAACACCTTTGATTTTATCCAGCATATATCAGTAAATAACACTGAAGTAAACATTATAGGCTGCACTGAAAAGCTGTCTGAACTGTGCTATCATGTTAGATTCAATGTACAATTTTTTAAGAGTAGCTATACAATTTTAGGCTTTATACAGTACACATCTGTCAAGAAATCCCAGAATAGATGAATGATGCCCCATCCATAGGGCACGAGGGGTCATTTAATGTTCTCACGACTATCAAAATTATTTAAATCACATGCTATGGCTCTCACAATCACCAGATCTCAACCTAGTGGAACAGTTATTGGGGATTTTGGACTGACATATCAGACAGCACTGTCCATTTTCTGTATCGCTTTGGCAAAATACAGTGGATTATGCCTATGTGGAAATATGCGATGACAAATAAAGCCTTCTTCTTCCTTTAAAGCTGAGCCCCCACTTGGAAACTCTAAGACCACAATATGGTCTCCCATACCCCTACATGTAAAACTGTTTTGTGTGTAGGTTGCTTTAAAGGCTTCTTTTTGTTTGCTGAGGGGAACATTTTTCATGAAATGGATTTGTACAACGCCACAGAGACACAATTGGTTATGAAAATTTCTGTGTGGATAATGTAGTTCACCTTTTTTATAAGGCCATCCTTGAAAATATACTAAGATATGGAATGATCGTATGGTACAGTAACTTCGGTACATTTGAAAGCTCAGATTGCTTGTCTGATACAGGCTGCATCTGAACTCATGGGAATCATAGATTATCCATCAGTCCAAGCTTATTACGAGCAGTCTGTCATTAGACACGCAGACAGAACAGTGTCAGACCCAACTCATATACTGTCCACAGCATTTCAGCTTCTACCCTCTGGCATGTGATTAAAAAAAATATTTTATAATATTACATTTTACAGCTATTCAACAGCAGGACAATAAAATACAGTATATTGTATCATATCGTATCAAAATACCTACAGAGAGATTAACTTTTGGAATTGTGTTCTGTCCCTCCAGTAGAGTTCCAGAGACTTCAAAAGTCGATGCCAAGGTACATCAAAGCTGTTCTGGTGGCACCCAACTTCTACATTGGTTAATTCAATTTTGCACCTGTCTGTATGTGTCGGGCAGCTTATAAAAATTGTAATGACACAAGGTTATTTTCCTCAGTACATACGTTATTTAGTTGTGAGGACAGAGGAGCAAAGTCAGGTTATTCAGATTGAGGGCCATTAAGGACACAGTAACCTATGTACTGACAGGACGCCGAGATTTATTCACCACTCTTTGGTCACTGTTGAAGATGACTCAGTTCATCACCTCTCTATTTGTGGAATAAAGGTATACATGGATTATAAAATGTGTAGATTTATACATTGCAGACATTTGTAGGATACATTTTCAATCTAATAATTTTCTGAGAATGTGATTGATTTGTCTTGGATTGCCTCTTGAGCACGACTAAGCTCATAGAACGGTCTCATATAACGGTCTCATATAACAGTCTTGGTGTGAGCATGACTGTAACCAAAGCTATGTATTTATTAAATAGATAGAAAAATAGCCACGTATTCATCTCAAATGGCACGAATGAAGCAGTCAGTAGTGATACATTGCTATCTGGGAGATGTGTTTCTGTCTCATAAACCAGCAGCTCCACAGTGAAGAAAACCCCAGAACTTTCTATTTCTGTCTAGTATCTGCCTTTATTCTGGGATTTTTATAGCAGTACAGCTTTTAGCCAATCAGAGCACGCCGGGTCAAAGGGAGTGTGAGGACCGATCCAGAATATGCAGGAAACGCACCGCTATTCTGTATGCTGATTGGTTCGACGAGTATCCGGAAGGTTCTATAGGAGAGTTGTGCAGCCGGCATCTTCGCTCTGTGCTCATCATCTGCAAGAGGAGACACACACACACACACAGACACTGCAGCGCCAGCATCCAGGTAGGACGAGATAACGCTCGGCCTCTATGCGTAATCATCGATAATATATGTAGATACGCATTTAAGCTATCCTATTACTTACGAAAAATCCTTTTATTTTCCTGTGTGGTTTTTTTGTTTCTCAGTAGTGAATTTGTAGAGTCATTACCAATGCGTTTCCTCCTTTTTTATCACAATAAATGTCCCCAGGCGCGCATTTTGCTGCATAAATACATATGAATTAGTCTTCTTATGATAAATCCTCGATATTGGGTTTAGGATTCAATTTTTTGTTTTGTTTTGTTCTCAGCTCTCTTGCGCGATTTTGCGCATTTTACGACCCCTTGGGTGCAATACCAGTACTTCGTTAATAATCGCTCAGTACAGCCAATGAATGCAACTTTACGCATAGATGCGGGGCTAGGTTGGATTCTGCAGCAGGGCAACTTTGTCCTTCAGAGGAGTCAGTGGGAGGGGGAGGAGATGTAAGCGCTTTTCTCTACCAGATGGCCGGAGATCAGTTGGGACATCGCCTCTCTGCGTGATACTGCAAAAACAGTGCCGGAACATACAGAATCCTGCAAGCTGCACATTTCTCATCTTTACCTGGCGCACAAAGCTAAATATGAACTACTAAAGGCTGACATGTTGTATATTAGACTTTGATCTTGCATTTGCTGGATGAGCTAGTTCTCCAGAATTAGCATTTTTGAATGAGTTGGTCATCCGACGCCCGTTTCTTACCCCCCCAAACTGCAGGAGCATCTGTGCAGTCTATCTTTTCCTGCAACCTAAGATGGCTGCCTTAGCCTAGTGTCTAATCCATGACAGACACTATCCTATTACACTAAACTGTAGCTTATACCTGTGAAGGTAGCAGAGGTCATATCACACTTCTGTCTGCTCAATAAATGTCCTCACACTGATCTGGGCTACGTAGTTTGAATTAATGCTTTTAATTAATGGAATTATCTTTTTAGGTGATAAGTCAATTGAGATGAGTCATAAAACTAGTTCATTTATTTTATGTGTATGTTGGTGGCTATTATTGCCCCCTCCTGAAATGATTAAGTACTGTATTTTCCCAGAGCAGTCATGTCCAAAGGAGCAGCAGTCGGCATCGATCTTGGGACCACCTACTCCTGTGTAGGTGTATTCCAGCATGGCAAGGTTGAAATTATTGCCAACGATCAGGGCAATAGGACCACACCCAGCTACGTGGCCTTCACAGATACGGAGAGGCTCATTGGAGATGCCGCCAAGAATCAGGTTGCCATGAACCCCACCAACACAGTCTTCGGTAAGGTTACATGGTGATGTGATACATCATGAAATATTGATTTAATGATCTTGTTCTTTCACTCCCAGATTACTGTGTGAATAAAGTCATCATTGTAATGTGTGGACATGATGAGGAAAATCTAATATAAGTATCAAATCAAAGATAGTACAACTGCATTATTGCATTATACAACTGCAAAATTTTCTTGGGGATTGCAGATGCCAAGCGTTTGATTGGCAGACGATTTGAGGACCCAGTTGTTCATTCTGACATGAAGCACTGGCCATTCAATGTAATCAGTGACAGTGGACGTCCCAAAGTGGAGGTTGAATACAAAGGTGAAACCAAAAGCTTCTACCCAGAAGAAATCTCCTCTATGGTGTTGACAAAGATGAAAGAGATCGCTGAAGCCTACCTTGGAAAGGTAGATTTACAAAACAATAACATCTATAGAATTTTATGCTGTTGCAGGAAGGACTAACAGTGCTGCTGTTTATATTTTTTAGTCTGTGTCAAATGCTGTTGTCACAGTCCCTGCATACTTCAATGACTCTCAACGTCAAGCAACCAAGGATGCTGGAACAATCTCTGGTCTGAATGTATTGAGAATCATTAATGAACCCACTGCTGCAGCAATTGCTTATGGTTTGGACAAGAAGGTGAGATTTTGCTGATGTATTGTGTTTTGTATCCACCAGAACCAGACAAACTTCACTCAAAATTCCATTAATTTTCAGGTTGGTTCTGAGAGGAACGTTCTCATCTTTGATCTTGGTGGTGGCACCTTCGACGTGTCCATCTTGACCATTGAAGATGGCATCTTTGAGGTTAAGTCAACTGCTGGAGATACTCACCTTGGTGGGGAAGATTTTGACAACCGCATGGTCAATCACTTCATTGGCGAGTTCAAGCGCAAATACAAGAAGGACATCAGCGACAACAAGAGGGCCGTCCGTCGTCTGCGCACAGCTTGTGAGAGGGCGAA
>OMOW01103774.1:0-10415 GCA_900312555.1 Lamprogrammus exutus | reverse complement strand
AACAATCCTGTGTTACTGGTCCCATTTTGAGGGCTCATCACTGTCACGGGAAAGCCAGGGAGTGTAAGGGGTAGGACTCAATTGCAGGACCACAAAAATACTGTTCAAGAGCAGCCTTTATTTACAAATGAAAGGTCATGAAAAGGCAACTTAAACAGGCAAACGTTAGCCTCAAGGAAGCAAGTCCCAAACTCAAAAACAAAGCAAACTAAAATACAAGGCAGGGTAAAAGGTAATCTGCATGGAGAACACTGCAATAGGAGCTCACAAAATCCACAGTTACTCAAAGACAAGAACACTGGGAACAAGGTTACAGGGAAACCCACTTACAGGCACTAGAACAGGTAACATCACGGGACAAGAACGATCTGACAGAGAACAAAGGGAAACAGGCTAGTATATATACACACACACACTGGAGGGACAGCTGAAACTAATCAGGGTGGGGCAGACAATCACACAAGTGGGAAACACAAAATGGCAGGAAGTGAAGTTTCAGAAATGAGAGAAAAGGTTAACATACTAAATAAAACAGGAAATGATGAGTGAATGACTGATACCATGAAAAAACAACCCTAAAGAGCAGGGCGGGATATGACAGTCACAAGCCCTGGCAAGTTCAACCTTTCTGGTCAGGAACTGAACTCCACTTCAGACCACCCTGCACACTCAGACCACAAGATCACTAATATTCCAACTTCTCATATGAATGTGCTTCCCTTCAGTTATATAGTCTGCTACAAACAACAAAAGCAAGAATAATGCCTGAATGACTACAGTTTAATGGCACTACTCGCCAGTAAACACTAGTTGTACTCCACCCTTGACAGATCATATTTTCTCTGAACTTATTTAGTTACTCTTTCTTTCATGTAGAGCTGTGTCATACATTATTTATGTAATGCAGACGCTTGCTGGACGTTACTGGTTATGAGTGTCACAGGTTTGGCAGCTGAATACTTGTTCAGAAAAACCAGCGCATACCTACCGGAAGCCCGACTAATTTCATTTTGTGTTCTCACCGGCCAGCAACCAGCATGGCTGAGTGATGAAGCTCGTCCTGCATTACCTCTAATGACCACTTATGCTGCATGGATTAAATCAGTGTGCTGAGTGGAGGCTTTCATGGGTGGTGTGTGTGTGCGTTTATTGCAGATTCCTTCAACCTTCGGTTTTCATTTATTCATTCTTTGTATTGAACAAGTTTTGCTATGGTGTTCAAATGTTTTCACATTTGTTATGGTAATAAAACCATAAACATAAGTATTTCATGATGTCACAGCACGATCGGCCCCAACAACAGCTGGAGGCACAAGCTGCTGCTGCTGTCCAAATATCACTGATACATCAGGTTATGACTGGGCAATGTTGCCTCCTTTTATAGAAGCTACCTTTTACCTTTACCCAAGTTGCTCTGTAATGTTGAGACTTGCTTCAGTAAAACTAAAGCAGTACTTCTGTTTGAGTGATGTGTTTTTAGACTTTCCAGGCCTGCTTACTATGTTCTGTCAGTTTGCAGCTTTCTCAGGCAGATAGAAGACAAGCTAAGGTTCAGTTCACCTTGACAGCCCCGCCCCAGAGAGAGGATCTGGCTTCACAGAGCTGGAGACGCATACATACACTACATACCAGAGGTGTGGAAGACAGAGGGCCAACAGGGTGAAAGAGCTGGAAAGGAGGGATGAAATGAAGAGGTGTGGTGATGCATTGGTTTACATTAGACAGCTGTAAAGCTCAACAGAAAAAAATCTCAGAGGGAAAGAGATATGGAGATCTGTATGCGTCAATGTAGAATTCAGTTTATGAGTTTGCGTGGACACAAAGTTGATTTGAAGAGTTAATTGAAAATGTAAAAGAAATAAACAAAACATGAATTGGTGTTGGCTTAAAATAAAATAAAAATGAAATAAATGAACAAAACAAAAGTAACATATAATTTGGTTGATTACCTGGATAGCACATTTTATAGAAATGGAAATGTATCTGTGTTTGCATATGAACTCTGATGCATCCTTAATGTACTGTCTGAATTTAAAACAGGTGAAGAAAAGAACTATATTGATGCTTTATATATTTAATATAATCATATTTGCAGTTATGTAAATCCAAAAGTATATTTCACACTGCAAAATACAACTAAATTGCTTGCATTAAGAAATAGAACTGCTATTTTTGTGGTTATTTTTAAACTCATAATTACATCAATCCAACTTATTTCTCTGAGATGCTTTAAAAAAAAAAAAGTCAAATGGAGTGATGTTGGGTCAATGCAAGCAATTCATATGTTGTTGGGATTAGGCAAAATTGCAGAAGCCTAAATAGTTACATAAAACAGTAGCCCATTTTGTTACAATGTCTTCCTAGACATTGGACATCCCTGTAACTCACCTATAGAGCTGAGAGATTGATTACATCAATCTGACCATGTAACTAGTAGTATTTTAAACAAAGTGAGGAATTAATGAAATGTTGATTTGTAAACATCATGAAACTGCAAGTGGCAAAGCTTGAGGGAGAGAGTACCATATTTGTTTTTGCATCTTAGGATCCCTAAGATTAGAAATAGAAAAATATTCACTGTGATCCCTCCCATACACACACACACACACACACACACACAATTCATGATACTCAGGACAGTGAAATGAGATAAATGTGATGCTTTGTAGTTTTTCTGTTTTTCTTTTCCCTTGAAAACACTGACAAGCGGATACAGTAATATGACTCACAATAAACAAATTAAAGTACAGAACTACTAGTATCTTTATATTTTACTGGTTCTATTACATGTGAATGTGTGTCTGTCATACCCACTCATGGATTGTATATACAGTACATATGATAATACTGCATGGGCGTATGTTATTAAGCATGTTTAGAGGCTGATAAATTATTGAATATGCTTGGTATAGAAGCTTTGATGTGTAATGAATGCATACACAGGAAAGTCATAGCTTTCAGGAGTGTCACATACTGAAATTTTCATGACTTCATATATGCTTTTCAGATCATTCATTCATTACCTGAGAATCACCTCAGCGTCAGTCAACAGCCCTTGCTGATGACTACAATGTGACGACCACGAGAGGATCAACCCGTAGCAGTTTCCGTGTTTATGGAACAGACCAAGTCACTGTGCGCAAAGGGGCTCTGCAGTTTAGAAGTACTGTCATGCTCTCACACACTTTACAACATTCATCCTCTGACACGCAGTCAACATCATCATCACATCCTGCAATATCATCCTCACATGCCTATTAGTTCTGTCGCTCATCCCTGTTGCGTTTTTCAGATCACCTGTAATTCAACTCCACACCAGCAGCTGTCACAGTCTCTTATCACGTACTTTCTGCCACATGTCTGCACAGCTGATTCTGGTCTTGTCATTAGTCTCTGTATATAGAGTCCTAACCAGCCCGTAGTTCTCTGCCAGATTGTCGAGTTACTTACCTTGCAGTCCAGCATTCCATGTTACCGCGTATCCTTGCCTGTGTTTTGTCTCAGTCTTGTCTCTTGGTTTTTTGAGCATGTCGAGCCCTTTTTAGATCTTTGCCTGATTCTCTGCCTGCCCCGGTTTTTGACTTCTGCCTGTATCATCGTTGTGAGTTCTGCCTGTACCCTGTATTTCGTGCATGACCTCTGCCTCCAGTTGACTGTCGTTCATTTTTAATCCTGCCTTCACATCTGCTTTTGGGTCCACTAAATCTGGAATCATGTCTATGGATGTAAATCATGGATGTTAATTTAACAAGTGGCACTGGCACTTCTGCAGAAATTATGGAAATTAACCTTGTATCAACACAAGAAAATACAGAATAAAGTTTTATTGCACTCTAAAACAACATATTTGAAAACGCCTGTGGTAGCCATAGTTACAGTCGCAGCATATGCATTGTGCTGTTGCTGTTTTCAGGTAAGTGTAAAATAACACAATTTCTGCAGAGTGCGCACAGTTTCATGGCTCAATTACAATCCAGACAAAATCGGTGAAAATAAATTTTAATCTAATCAATATCTTTGATGAAGGTTGTCGCTATTTAAATAAAGATTCTACGTATTTCTATTGCCTCTCAAAAGTACATGTATAATTGGTGGAGGGAGAGAGAGGGCAGGGGGCAGAGAGAGAGGCAGAGAGAGGCCCTACTTTTCATGAAATTTGCATGGCCACAGAGAGCTGGCACTGACATGCTGGATGAGCGCTGCCTGCTCTGACATCTTTGAAGTATGAGCTCTGCTTTTTCCTGCTCACCACTTAAAAATCTCTGGGCCTCTCTCTCTCTTTCACGCACACGCGCACACACACACACACACACACACACACACACACGCAACAATCATAACTGTGCAGGTCTCACAGAGACATTGTGGGAAGTGAAACGGTGATGAGTTTTGCACTATACTGTATATGCAGCACATTACTATTGTAGCAGCCTGGTTTGCTGTGCATGGCTAATTATTGCATATGGTATTGCATCTGTCATCAGCTGGATCTAAAGTAAGAGCTTTAGCACTTCTTGCGGAGACAGGAGTGGATTGAGATTTATTTATCTGATGGAATGAGATCATTGTAACACATTGATTGTACGTTGGTGGCCCATGTCACAGTTAAAAGGTTCTGTGCCAACAAAGTACTCAAAATGTATCTAGATTTTTATGCTAAAAATGCGTGAAATGTAAAACGTGAGGTAGAGCTCTCAGTTTTATAACCGCTTCCTGTGCCTGTACACCGCACGACTCCAGGAAGGGCTGCTTTAATTCAACAACTTGGTCAAAACACACAGTTTGAATACTCAACTATGGCCCGTGTCTGGCCGGAAGTCAAACATTGTCATGGACATGTAGGTAATGGTTTTTAACATTTAACTCAATCAACTTTAACTTTATTCCTTTACACAAACACAGATAATCAGAGAACACACTTAAATCACTTGACATGAACTCTAACTGTGGTAACCTAGGGTAGCGCACACACCACCTTGGTCCCATCACCTCTCATGCTCTGCCTGTCTCTGCTGCAGTATGCCGGTGAGGGGGGACTTTCTCAGGTGAGGTCTATAACTATATAAATCTATAACATTCTCTTAGATTCTGATTGCAATGGTGGTGGCTTTTGCATGCTGCCCTTATTGGTTTGGTTTTTGCTGTGCGTGTGTATTTCCTTTGCCTCTTTCCACTTCACTGTTCCTCACACAGGTGCTTGTGATAATGTGATGGAAATTGTCTGAAACCACTGAATGCACAAAATAATGATAGGTTGAAGGTTAACAATTATTTTTGTACAATAAGGAGACAAACCTTTGGCAAAAGTCAGTGGAACAAATTTGCAGGTCAGTCTCAACGGACTGAAGCTCACAGGCCCTTTTTTATAATTTTTTTTTAAAGACAAAGAAACAGACTCTGGTTCGATAATATTATGAAGGTTCAAGCATTTCAAAATAAGCATGAGTGTGGTGTGTCCATATATAAGGAAACCACATGTCTATGCACTTTGACCTTTAGGCATCATTTAACACTCTGGACACACATAAGTGGAAAGTAGGTTTCAAACCTCTACTCCTAAGAACAACCAGGCTTCCAATTTCTTAAGCAATGTGCTTCGTTGTGCAACCAGAATAGTCAGAAGTCAGATAGAACCAGAAATACTTTATAATAATAAGAGGTTAGATGAAATGATAAAATCAATCATTAAACATACTTTACTTTTATAGTAAGAGGCGGAGCTGAGTGGGTGGGGCAGTCCTGGTGCCATCCGTAGCGGAGCTGTGTCGGCTGCTATAGATCATTGGCCCCCAGAATACCTCTTGATATCCCAATGAGTATAATCAGTTATAATGAACAAATATTAACGATCACTTTTTAGATATATAAGCATGGATACACATTTAACATATGTCACCACACACAGAAATAACCCCAACATGTGTGAACGACATAATTTAACCCCTTTAAGATGTCTTTCCAGTCTCTTTAAGAAAACTCCCATAATTCCTTGGTCCACTAACGTGGAAGTGTTCATTCCTTCTAGCGTTTGGAACTGCCGGCCGCCACACTATAAAATTTTAACTGTTTGCAGTTGGTTTCCAATGCTTTACCTGTAACTAAAAATGTAAAAGGGTTAGTAAGGGTTACATTTTTTTCCTCTTCACATGCCATTAACAGTGTTTCCCATTTTTTGATATAGTGTGTAATGAATGCTCAGTAGTGTTAATATATTGACTGACTTTGTATGTGATCTGGAAGCATTGTTTGGTTTTGAGCAAAGATAAAACAAAACGGTGCTTAGTCGATCATTACATTTTGTCAGAGGTTGACAAGTCAAAGGTTTTGTGAATGCAGTTTGAAGATTGGATTTGGTGTGTAGTTTTGAGTAAAGGGTGGAGGGCTTCAAGAAATATGTCTTGGCAATTGTGAAAGACTGTAATATTAGGCTACTCTTGACTTAGTATGTGATATTGGGCTAAACAAATTTGCTTTTGTTTGATATAAGTGTTGTAAATGACACAGACTCTGCCAAGTCTCCATTGCATCATTTATTTACTTTTACGGGTAGTAAAAGTAAAGTAGTTATTTGAATAAAGTCATATCAGCTCTCATCTGGAAGAAGATTTAGAGTTTACCCTCTAAATATCTCATTACTAATGAAAAGCGAATGAAGGAACTGACACTCAGAATTATTCATCATAATTATTTGGTAGCTGCAGATTAATGTCACCTGTTATACTCTTGTGCAAACTCTCATACTTTCTGGAAAGATGTTGATGCTTTTATTTCTCTAGACTCTGATTTCTTGTGAGAATTTGTTTGGATTTTTAAATTACACTCCCAACAAAAGAAAAAAAAACCCCCATACGATTAAGATATTATAATAATGTGGTGATAGCCAAAACAGTTCATCATGAATCTAAATATGACAACTTTGAAACTTCTTCCCTGATTTTGCAAGAGGAAACCAGACAATAAAATAAACTATTAAAAGAAAATCTATTAAAATGTTGGATTTATGCACTAAACAAGTGTTGTGATTTATATTTATTATTCATTTTATGTTTGTGTATATTCAGTACTTGTTCATAAAAAACTTAATTGATATAAAAAAGAGATGCTCAAATCAAAATCCTTTTAGTTATTTATGAATGACATCTGAATTTCAAGGCAAGGTAAAATATGGTTCTTTTACTATACGTTATTTATAGGACATTGCTATAGTCATTGTTTTTTATAATAAGGGGGCAATCATATGCAAAAGTGTTTTTGAAGCTACTGTACCTACAACAATGTGTCTCTGTGTGTGATTGCTTTTACAAGCAAAACATACAATGAGTTAATATGATGCATCATTATACTTTAATCTAGCCAGCAATATATAGTAGTTACAACAGCTACAACCGTAGTCAAGTTTATTTGAATAGCCCGATATGAAAGACAATGTCTCAATGGGCTTTACAGGCCTACACAACAAATAGTTCCCGACCCAGCCCCAAGCTCTCGAGGAAGACAAGGAAAAACTCCAAAAAAACCTTAACGTATAAGGAAAAAGGAAGAAACCTTAAGAGAGGCAATTCAAAGAGAGATTCCCTCTCCTCAAATGGCCAGGTGTGCAATAGGAACCGCAGGTGGGAGAAAATGGAGGCAGAAGAGATGTAATAATACAGGAAATTAAATAAATACAACAATTGAGTCCTGATCCAGTAAGAGAATCTTAAGTCCACAGGGATGTAGTCAACATGAATCATAGAGAGAGAGTGTGAACGTTAGAGGCTAAACTGAACCCAAATGCAGAACACCAATAGACAGGAGGCAGAGGTTAGGTCCAAGGATTTACTAGTCACATACAAAAATACAAAGGCAGGCATGCTGGCTGGCTGTGTGCTCCTAACCCGTAACAACGCACAGACTGACAAAAAACAATAGAGAGCCAGGCTGAGAGAGAGAGAGAGACAGACACACACTATGAAGCTTTGACAGAGAGAGAGAAGCACTAGATATACAGTAGTCCTGATCCAGAAGTGGATGTCAATGCCACAGTGGTTAAAGTATTTAACAGGAATGCCATTACATTGAAAATTATTTTGTCCAGCTTGACTACAAAGTGAAGGCGTTATCATCACCTCTATCGGGGGAAGATCAAGCGCACAATCACATAAAGGGCATCCTGGTGGGTTGTTGATCTAAGGTGCGTGCCATGTAAACTCAACATTTACATTTGGCTTGAGGGGCACTCCAGACACTGTGTTCCAGTGGTTTTGGAAATAAGACATTTTACAACTTAGAAATGGCAATCAAACAGCCGACGAAGTTGTGTTTACACATAAACTCTGGATTCTTGATGTCACAGGAGTTTACAAGTTGTGAGGTAAAATGCAACCAAATGGCATCCACGCCAATAAATGTAAAGGAAGTGTATCGTTCTTACCCTGCATCACATCCATCCTTCTTTCATTTGTACATATTACTACTACTGACTATAGCAGATGTTTTTTTGCTTTGATCTGTTTGCTCTGTTCCTTTGACTGGTTTGTTATAGTAAACCCTTCCCTTATTTTCCTTTTCACAGAAGAAAATCCACAGGGACTAAAGCATTTGCACGCCTGGCAGTTTTTTATTTTAATCACTTTTTGTAAAAAAAAAAAAAGAAAAAAAGCCCTTTCAATTGAAGATTAAAACAGCAAGTCATTTTCAAAAGATTACTTCTCCATCTGTTTGCAGGTCCTTTTAGCTGATCATAAAGGTTTTTGCCATAGTTTTAGGCTTACAACAAGTAGCCAGCTAGAACATGAAAAAAATACATCTAGAGGAAAAATGTGTTTAATTATCCAAATTATACATTGTGGTGTTTTGTAGAAAAACTCCTAGACGTCTTGGGCCATTTAACATTAAATTGGATGTTGTACTTTCAGTTGCCATATTTCATAGATAAGACAATGAGCAACAAATCCCACTTTTTGAGCTAGGCTGACTTCCCCAAGTTCAAGTCAAAACACAAACTCTTCCAAGCAGCAAGCACTGCGCAACAACATTCCCTTTGAAAGCAAAACACTATGCTCACACTACTTTGTGCATCGGTTTGATACCGTTTGAAGGATGATATATTCCATGAATTTCAAATTATAAAACCCAATGCAATTTAAAAACTATTCTGCATATAAAAAGCAGTGTGATCTGAGTGTAGGTGGTTTGACTCTCCACAGCACTGCTGGTCAGAATTCCTCGGCTGTGTGGGCTCTCATGTAACACAGAGCAGATTTCAGCAACAAGGCTACATGCATCCATGATGAGAGAGACAGAGAGTGAGTGTTGTGGTTCAAAGCCACTGGCAAGCTGTTTGGTGTTTGGATTGTGTTTATTTCTGCCTGACAGACAGGAGTGGAATCAGTTAGTCTGCAGGCATGTTGCAGGCACCCCGAGGTCCTTACAAGTCATGCCAAGAAAGAGGACTGGGCGGCATTTTTGTAACTACTGTAGAATGAACAATTAGTTCAGATGGTGGATCCATAAGAAATTGTTATGAATTGCACAATGATGTTTGCATTGACACCAAGCCATTTGTCTAGTGAAAAACTGAAAAAGTAGAAAATGAATGAAGTATTGTAAGATCCGAAATTATTTTAAGTGTTATCACTAAAAGTGCAAAAAGGACAATTAGTAAAAGCAAGAACAATACATTTGGGGAAATATTTTATTATTCACACTCTTATTATATTGATGTTTATGGTAGAAAGAACGGTACAAAGAAATATAATGACATTTTATGGCTGGCCCTGAGTAATGTTTTAAGGAATCCAGTATCTGAAGATTTTTCTGAACAAGTATTTGAATATTTGGCTGCCAAAACTGTCAAATTCCTAAAGAATCTGTTTGGCATATTCATGTGCTGATTTGACCTGTTTTGAGGGGCAGGCACCAAGCTTAGTCTGATGACTGTTCAGACCTTGCCCTACAAGTGTGCCAAGTTTGACAATTTACATACAATTTACTTTACCATACACTTGCATTGCAAAAGACAAAAAATCAAATATAATACACCCACCCGCTACTGTGTAGTGCTGGTGTGATAATAAGGCATAGCCACAGGCAGTTTGCAATATTTCCAGCCTTTTCTATGTAGTATTGGATTTTGTACAGCCAAATTTTCTACATGTATAACAAATGCTGTCCAACTTAGTGGACCCTGTTTACAATTCTTAGTCCCAGTAAAGACAAGCTGTCTTAAGTTACCAAAAACGTCAATTAGCCAATGAAGCCAATCAAGTGCTGCTTCCAACTTCTCTGGCTTGGAGGCAGACATAATAATAATAATAATAATAATTCATTTTATTTATAAAGCGCTTTTCAGTGACCCAAAGACGCTGACAATAAGAAACGACAATTTTACAAACAGATAACAGATAACAGATAAAAAATGACAGAGGGAATCG
>OMOW01103771.1:0-10281 GCA_900312555.1 Lamprogrammus exutus | reverse complement strand
GGGGGGTCGTTTGTGGTGTTGGTGGGCTTGTCAGACTGAACAGGGGCTGAGACGGGGGGGGGGGGGGGGGGGTGGGGGGGGGGGGGGCGGGGGGGCCCGAAAGGGTTAGGGGGCAACGAACCCAACAAACACCATCTGTAATTGAAGTTTGTGAGGTTTGGGTTTTTCTGCAGCCTTGCATATTCCAATCTTAAATCCTCGATGTCTGCTGAGCTTGTCCCAGTCGGTCTCAGCCCCAAGCGTAGCTGGAGGGACAGTTAGCTGCAGACAGAGACCCCACATGTCTTTGCAAGGAGAGCACACAGAGACACAGACGCACATTGAAACACAACACCAGTGAAACCTGACAAAAAGAGGACACTGGAAGAGGCCTGTGTTCCAGGACTTGGCCATGATGAAACTGGGAGAGAATATATATGGAAACATGAAGTCATTTAATGCTGCCATCCCTCTCCTTTCAAACCAATGCCCTCCCTAAGAAACTTTTGTAGGAGAGCCCTGAGCCACATTTACCAGAGCCGTTTGTGACCTCCGTGTGATTAAAACGAGCGCGCACAAGCACAAAGCTGAGTGAATATTTCCCTCTATTTTTCTTTTTGTGCGTCTGTGTTGACAGCATGATTGTATGTTAATTTGAATGTCTGTTGTCACATGCAAATTATACAATCTAATTAGCAATGTTCTACTAAACCCAGAGCCTCTTGTCTGTCTATGACCTCTTACAAGTGTGTACATGCTCGCAATCCTGTGTGTTTGCGGTTACATTCTATCTATAGGAATAGCCTCAACAAACTATAGGACTACCCAACGACACTCCAGCTGCACTACGCTACTCTGTAATTAGTGCACTGAAACCACAGAGTTCTGATGTTGCCTGGTGCTCAGCATTGTGGGAGATTTGGATACCCTTGCAATGTCACTCTCCATTCTGTGCCAATGCCTTTTGATTTCATTTTCTCAATATGACCTAATTAAAATAAAGCCAAATAAAAATGAAGCCTTACTAGGATATCATGTTTTATAGCTCAGAAAAACAAAACTTGTAATAAAAAAAACGTATATAATTGAATTGAATGGACCATAAAGTTCCCCTGCAGCTCGACGTATAAACAGCAGGCGGGATGCAAAGCAGTGAGAAAAGCAGGACTGAAATGTTTATTTACATCACGCAGATGCCACAGCTCTGCTCTGTCTTTGTGGGTTAGTGGGTTTGTGGGTTTGTGGGTTTGTGGGTTTGTGGGTTTGTGTGTGTGTGTGTGTGTGTGTGATGACTGTGATCAATAAAAGTGTATAAACATATCAGATTGGATATAAATGAGGCTTTCTGCTGTTTGTTTTTAATTGGTTCTCATTGCCAATCGAGTGTACTGCAGCTCATTACGCAGCTGGCCAGATACTCGTGTTGGATTGTAAACTTGGCTGGATTGAGGTTCTGTTGAGTTCACTGGACTATTGTGTAAGCAGTCTGACCCCTGATAGGGTTTTGCCAAAAGTTAATGTTAAAGATTAGAGTGAAATGTTAGTAATGGATGACGATTTCTCCCTGTTTTCCACCTGTCTTATTGTAGGTGCTACGCGGCGCTCAGCTGATAGCAGTAGCGTCAGCTGATGGGGGGGCCACAGCAGTAGAAGGCTCCTCCCTCCCCCCTGACATCCAAGTGCAGTACGTCCAACTAGCACCCGTCACAGATCACACTGCTGCCGTACAGGTAAGACACACAAAACACACATTCTTTTAGGCCATACACGTGGACACAGGCACGAATCATGTCTCACTGGGTCGCACTCCACGTACTGCAGTGTGCAGCTCTCTGCTCTGTTTGAGGTGAAACAGACCCCATGCTTCTCTGAATCAGTCACACTCAACATGTGTTTGTTTTTCAACCAATCCATTATAAGTGAAAGTTCCCCACCTCCTCTTCTCTGCTCCTCAATCTGAAGTAGATCAGTAATCAGTCCCTCGCTGATGCCGTCAATATGTGCTGTATACTGAGGAATCGGCCAGCAGATACAAGTTGCAGTATTTTGCAATTTGAGTTTCTTTCTAGGGAATTTTATATGCAATTTAGATTTTACTCCATTGTATACAGATGCATTGCATGAAATCAACCAATCAGAGCTAGAGCAGGTGACCTTTTGCATCACACAATTTATTTTAAATTCAGGATTCCATATCAGGAAAACCTTGAAGATATATGATTAATGCCCTTTAATGCGAAACCTTTAGTGTGGCATACAGTTTAGATTTGATTTGTATTTAAGACATTTATTATTCTTCCTGCTTTAACAACTGACACTGAACACTTTTTTTCCCTTCTTCTTTTGTTAGCCTAAGAGTTTGTTGGAGCAGACATCTGCCTTCTTTTATACTATAACGGTTTAATCACAATCACAATGACACAACATATATCCTGTAATATTTCACTGGTAATTACTTCAACGTAGAAAATGAAATACCAGTGTAATTTCTGCAATTTAGCTAAAGTACTAACGGGAACAATGCTGTCTGCTTTCCCCTCATAATCAGTGAATCAAATGCACTTTCTGCTTGTCACTGTGGTGTTTTGTGGAAACAGTAATTTCACACGATAAAATGTGTGGATGAGGCGTTACAAGGAGAAAAGGAATAATTAGCAGATTTGCTTGAAATCTGGCTTGAGCTTGTTGAGCAAAAGCCATGTGTGGATTGAGGATTGTGCACAGACACGAGTGCACATTGGCCTTTGAAGTGGTCACTGACTCAGTAAGAAATAAAGATTAAAAAAATAGCACTTTTCCATTGTTCTCTCCGTTTTTGCTGTCACGTTTTCTGTCTCACTGCTTACTTTCCCTTCAGTCACATATGATAATCAGTGCCCTCTATTCCCGATGTGAATAAAGCCTTTGTTGTGTTTCAATACACACAGAGAGAACCTTAATCTGTTTGTCTCTTCAGAAGATTTATGGCTGTGTAACAGACCAGTCCTGTGCTGATATTGATCTCCCTGCAGAGTTTGTGTGATTGATCATACTTGCTTCCCTGCAAGACATGCGGAGAGCAAATGTCCAGACCAGCAACGCATCAGGTTTTGGTATTTCATGGCATTGCTCTTACATACTTACACGACTTTACCCTCTCAGTTAGACTTGTTGTCCCTTTGTTGTTTTAGTTGTCTTGGTGATTGTTTTTTGTGGCTGGGAGCATTGGTGTAGTTCAAGCATCCGACTGTATAGTGATTAATTTTATTTCATTTTTGCTGCAGGTTATACACCAGTGTCACTAATATGCTCTTTGTGGATTCCTGTGTATAAACAATAATTGCCACCACATGTACTGTGTTCCAGTTCCATTGCTGCATTGTGCTCGATTGCTGAACGTGATCAAACTGTTTGTTTACTCAATTGATTGGAATGAATTTTAGATCTATAAGAGCTCGTATTTCCTAAGTTTTGATTGTACACAGTTCTTGACAGAGTTCAACAAAGTTGACAGAGGTCTGATCAGTCATCAGCCTGCAGTCATGAACATGCACAGTGACAGCATAAAACCACTCGCAGACAATGTGGTGGCTATTGAGCAAACCATACTTAACCTATAAAAATCAGAATGTAATCATGCCCCAACCTTGAAATGATGTAATGTGATAATATGTTGATACTAATACATACATTATGTTCCAGATGATTTTTTTTTGTTTTGTTTTCATTGTTTATAGCAAGCAGGTCTTAGAAGAAAGAAACCAGACTAGCTCTAACCAATCAATAATCAATCACAGGACAAACTGCATCACAGAACAATTGAAAAGGGAAAGCAAACAAAGCAGAAGTGCGAGCGTTGCATTGGTCCGCTGGAATCACGTGGGCATAAAAGCATGGTTTTGCCCATCTGGTATGGAATGAGTTATTAGAGTTATTACCACTCTTTGGTTTTGATCTCATAGAGTGTAAACATCGCTGACTTTCAGTTCAGAGGTCAATGGAAGGTTACTGCTGCTCTCTTTTTTCCCCCCTATTCTCAAAGTGTTGAGTCAAAAGAATTGCTCTCATGTGTTTCCAGGCATGTGGTATCATTTATACAAGTTCTTGAAAAATTACTTAGGCTTTTGTATTTATTTATCTCTGCATTTTTCCTCTCTCTTTATTTAATAGTTTCCATTAAACAAACCCAAATCAAGACACGATATTTTACATAGCATGGCCTGTTTCTGCAATGTAGGCGTTATCAATGCTAGATGCTTCACCTTTGGTCTGAGGCAAGTACTGCATTGGCCTAATCATCTGGTTCTATATACATTCATTAAAACGTGCCACAGCAGCTATACAGTCTAAAAAGGGGGATTCGTTGTTTATCAGACCTTCCAAAGGGAGACAGGCTTCTTCTATGACAGTTGGACTCAGAGTGAAAAACACCAGTCCAATATGAATTTAACTTGGCCTGTCGTCAGACACCAGGCCCCACATTAGGTCCCTCAGCCTTAATGTGTTGTGTGTATCGTGTGTGCTGCTGTGGTGCAGCTGTGCTCCAGTCATTGCTGTTGTCTAGTGACAGCATGCTGGGCTGAAGGGAGGATTAAATACTGCAGGTGTGTTTGAGGGAACCTTTGGCGAGCATTTGAGGAAGGAGTGAGTCACTCCTCATGGTCATCATCCAGGACTGAGTCATGAACTTCTCATCTTTTAAGGGGCTTTACCCACACAATACCTCGCTCTGTCTGATGTCTAGCACAGACAGCCAGAGAATACAAAAACACAAATAGCTTATCTCCTCTCCAGTCTCTCTTCACATGTCACTCTGCTTCTTCTCTCACTCCCTTCACCAACCATATTCCTCTTTGATCTGTTCACTGTTATCTTTTCCATCATCTTTTTACTCCAATGGCTATGTTTGGTCCATCTTCTGTGGTTACCTCATGTGGTGAGACTGGGAAAAGGAAAGATTTGTCTCTAGTAGTCAACATCCAACAAATGATGCATCTTATCTATGTTTTGTTTTGTTTTTATTGTTTCATTCTCTACAGTAGCTCAAGCAGAAAGCAATCATTTCTCTCTCTCTCCTGCTTTATGTGTCCCAGGCTGCTGAGCTGGCCCCAACATTGCAGGCAGACATGGAGGTGAAAGAGGCCATCCAGGGTGCCATCCAGGCAGAGAACGGAGAAGTGGTCCAGATTGTGGCAACCTGAGAGCCCCATGAGAACCCTGCTTAACAGCATGGCCAGACAAGTGGGACATCAAAGGTCAACAAAGGAATACAGTCTATGAAGTCTACCTTGCAAACAAGTCAAAAAGCCTTTTTCACAAATACAGAAGGTTATTGATGACAGAATGAAGGAGCTTTTTTTTTCCCCACAAACTTCTTAATTCAGTGCCAACCAGATGTCGCAATGTGGAAGAGAACTTGAAAAGAGCATGATACTCCAAAATCAACTGTGGTTTTTAAGGACCTGGCCCACCACAGAATACACAGTGGGATTATACTCTATCCAGAGAGAACGTGCTTAGGCAGACCATCACACCGCCACTTCATCAGCACACATGCTTGTTTACATCAACTTTGGAAAATAGTAGTGTTATTTGGAGTTAAGCTGCCTGGCTAACCCTGAAACCCCCGTGAGGGTTTGTAAAACCCCTGAATCCCACCTCAAACAACCAGAACTGTGCTCCCTTTCTCGTCATTGCTTGTCATGGTGGACTGCAGTGGAAAGTAGATTTAGCTGAGGACAGCTACTCTTGGTTGTGATTAATTTGGTTTCCTGTCACTCTCCATGATTCAATCCATACCATGTCTCCAGGGTATGGGCCCTGCCTTCCTTTACTCTGTTCAGCTTGCTTTCCCCACATAGCTTTGTTTGTTTGTTTGTTTGTTTGATTTATCTATTGGTATCATGCTGAAATTTTGGGAAGCTTTAATTTTGGAGGTAGAAAACCATGAATAAGACGGTGCCAGTGGTAGACAGTACAATTTGATTGTAGTGTACCAAGGAAACCTTGAAGTGTTTGTTTCCCTTTTTTGTCTCTGTGAAAATACATCCATGTGAATGAAATATGTTTGTGGTTGCCATAAAAGTGTGTTTTTATTTTTGCTTTATTACAGTATTTTCTCTTTCTTGCCATCAGCTGTGGTCATCAAAAGTGCTGCAAAACCATCTAAGACAAGACGTTCTTTCATCCACCACAAACAGACACTTGAAATAAGTACTTTGGTTTTGAGGTCTTGTTTTCCATTGGAATGATTTATTTACCTGGACAAAATAGAGCTTTACATGGACTTGATGGACAGTTGTCAAATATTTTGACCCAGTCATAACAGTTTCTTTTTCTTTTCTTTCCATCCCCCGGCTATGCTGGTCTACCATCATCATTGAATGTTTTTCTTTCAATAGGAACAGATTGTGTGAAGTGTGTTGGTTGGAACGATGCTCCACTGATGATGAATACATTAGCAGTCAGAAGACAAGAGATAAGAGAGACACTGTAAAGCTTTGTGTTATTTTTAGGAAGTTTCCCACGCACTGTATGATGTAATGGTGTATTTTGGAGTGGTGGTAAGAATTAGATGACAAAATGAACTTGGTAAAACAACATCCATGACCTTGTCTGTTTCCTCTCAGTCTGTTGTTGTCTTTTGCATTTTTGATGTCTCTTTATTATTCTCTCTTTATTCGTCTCACTGCGCTCTACTGGGTTTTTCTTCCGTCCTTTGGAAAGCCATATCAAAAGCCATTGACTCCTCTTTAAAATTGCATACACAGTCTGGTCTAGAATTCCATGGTCATAGACTGGTGGGTTAGTGTTTCCATCCCTGTCTCACACTCTTTTGACACTGTAACCGAGTGCAAATGTTGACTTGGACAACTTCTGCCTCCCCCATTGACCCCCTCCATTAAATCTTGGACTTGGAAGGAAACAGATCCTGGTCGTAATGGCCCGGGCTCTTCACTTTTACAACCCTGGGTCCCGTCCAGGAGCCAGAGTGGTTACCATAGCAACGGGTGCTCTCTCAGGCTGCCTCTCAGATAACCTGCTGAAAACAGAAATGAATGATAGATGGAAAGACGAGATTGTTTGGAAGGCGAATGCATGTGTGGGGAGAAGGAGTGGAGTGATGGACAGAGACCAGACGGTGAATCTTTTCCTTCTCTCAGCAACCCTGTGTTCTGTATTAACGGAGGATGTCCTGGCAACCACGACAGGATGCAAGTACCAACCTCTGCTCTTCTCACTGGCTGCAGCTCTTCCCCTGCTCAAATTTTTACAATGCTGAACAAGTTTTTTAGTATGTGTAAAGGCTGCCTGACCATATTGGTTGGACCGAACATTTCCAAACATAACGTGTGTCCAGGACTGTAAATCAGCAATTGTTGATGTTGGGGAAACAAAGATCCCCTAAGCCAAGATTTATCTCTCTCTGGCAAACAGATTACAGCGCGGGTGTCACAGGTTACAGATTGCACGCACTCCCAAACACTTGTTTTGTATCGTGTCCTGAATATTCTGATAGTCATAAACAGTCGACACATCTCCCTCCTATGTGTTTCATGTTGCACGTAAACATGTTAAGTGTTATAATTGCTCTCTTTCTGTCTCTCTTCAAGTCAAAGTCGAGCAGCATGGACGGTTGTTACATGGATCATAAAAAGCAGAAGGCTGCTTGAAGCTGAGGGCCCAGGCGTTCCTTCAAATGCCCCTTGTGCAGCTCAGTAAAACCTAACAAGCTGTTAGGCTGTCTTTCCCAATCACAACTTTTTTTGTGTGCGTGTTGTTATGCTTGTGTGTTGCTGTATTACACCACATAAAGTTAAGTGTGTTTTTTTTGTTTCTTTAAACATATAAACTTGTGTTGATCGTGGACAGAGTAATGAGTGGTATCCAAGCAGTCTTATCAGAACGGATTGATAACACATGAAAACAAAATTGACATAATTGAGTTCAAATTAATGATGAATTCCATCCAAATTGGTATTTCTATATTATTCTTTTAATATTTTTACAATCAATTTTATATTTACTGGCAATTTGCTTTTTTCAATTGGGAACTAAGACCTGGGTTGTTGTTACAGCTTATTAATCATACAGATCATACCAGACTATATTTACATCAAAACTTCAATGAAACCTGACGACTGTTTGACACTGTATCAACGCTAAAACCACGTAGTGTAATGGATTAATGTATCAGCTGTTGCTCTACAAGTACTTAAAAGGTGGTGACTCTCATTCTCATCTTCACATATTCCTTTACGTTATATTGATAAAGTGAGTTGCCAGTTTATTGTGTGCACCTATACAATCTAACTGAATACAGGGCAGCCCTGCAATAAATCCTACCTTTGTGATGGGTATATTGTGCAGTCTTTATTTATATGTTATTTGGCAAATCAAATACCTCTCAATATATTACAACATCACTAACTACGGCCTTTAAAATGACCATAGAAGTGAATCTGTGTGTGATGTCTGATATTCTCATTCTTATCAATGACTTACATGGCTAGAAATGATCTTAAATAGTACCAAAAATACATTTTATTGATACTGCACATTTCAAGCAAGATCGACAAAGTGCTTTCCATGGAAAAAAATAAAACAACACACTTAGAGACTTAAAAATACATCAACATGACAAAAAGCAAACTATAGGGGCATACCTCTGCCAAGGCCAAACAGTCCTCCAATTATGGCTCTGTCTCTCAATGACGAAATTTAACAGCTTATTGATGGGACCATGATCACCCCCACTCCCCCCACAGACAAACCAACTAACTTTTGATTCTACCATGTCCGGTTCCAAAGTTATTGATCAAAATTTAACTTGTTGTTCTAGCGCCACCACCAGGTCGACATTCTACAGGTAAAATTGTGTGACAATTGGTGGAAAACCTAGTTAGGCCCAAATGGACATGGCCTATATGAATGGATGAGGATAGACCCAAGGAATCAGATTTATGGGGGGGGATCTTATAGGCCAAAACGTAAAAGTTGTAATTACAGCGCCTCCATCTGGCCGACCAGTACCAAAAGTTAATGGATTCCTCTTTGAATCATGTCCAACCTGACCCCCAAGTTCCGTGAAAATAGGGTCTTAACTTTTCGAGTAATCCCACTGATAAACATACAGAAGGACAAACCAACTCAAGAGTTAATGTGCAGAAACTGATAAAAATAAAAAATAAAAAACCCTGTTTATTCTATTAATGCACAATTTAAGCGATAATACCTGCAATGCAAGATTAAAAAATATGACGATATATTTTATTTTTTTAAACGAGTCTATCTTTTTTTTTGCAAATGACTTCGTGTAGATTAGCAGAAAAAACAAGAATGAGAAAATGGCAATAAAATCAAATAACAGTTTTTCACCTGTCGTTCTTCAACTAATATGTTTACAAAGTTGCACAAAGTCAGCGTGGCGATTTTAAAGATGTGTGCACGCTGTGAATCTTTGGGATCACGTGGAAGAGCACTTGGAGCGGGGAATTATCTCCATTAAAATGAACGATGCGCTCAATACATAAAGCGGTGGGGTGTTAAAAAATTAGGAACGACAAGGCGAGGAATTCCTTGACAGAGATCAAGTAAACAAAGCGTGAGGACTCGGTGCGTCAAAGCCACAGCTGATGGGAGGTCCTCCTGCCGCGGAGAGTCCACGCAGATGGGAGAGAGAGAGGAGGGAAACATCTGAGTCAGACAGCGGCACCAAAAATGCTTCCTGGTCACCGTGTTTGCAAAAACAAGCTGTGAAAGGTGACGGCACGGATCTCCTCGTTGGTGCTTCGGGTTTTACGGTAAGATGAGACTTCGCTGCGCGGCTGTATTGTTCATTGAAAATCCTGCTGCGTCAAAATGCTTGAAAAGCCGTGAGACGTGATGACGTGAGGGGTGGGGGGGTAACCACTTCTGACTGGGCTCCTGTAATGCTTTCAGATTCGCTTCTCTGCTCCGCGTTTGACTGCTGACATTCACTTTTAATGCTCCAACCCAGCAGAGACGCTACTTACTCCCAGCATGCGTCACCGAATACGAGTTCAACACTCATATCGATCAAAACGGATCACAGGAGTATTAAATAGTCAAAAAGGGGTTCATTCTTGTGGATTACCAGCTAGCTGCAGTGCGATGAAATGTGATCGTAAATATGCAGTTTGAGATCCATAATCCACGATCCATGACAGGGGAATAAAAATACAAATTGACTAACAGTGATTTCATACAGATGCTTCCAATGCTGGTAAATTGCTGGGGGGGGGGGTTAGCACAAAATAATATGATGAAATGAAATGAATCATTGTGATTTAAGGCTTGGTA
>OMOW01103765.1:0-10430 GCA_900312555.1 Lamprogrammus exutus | reverse complement strand
GTCTTCCTTTAGAAAGTGTTGAATGTCAAATTTGAATATAAATCCATACTGATTTTATATTCAAATTTGACATTCAACACTTTCTAAAGGAAGACTTAAAGACCCTTTTATGTTTACTAGGTTACAGGGACAAAATAAAATCGCTATGGAGAAATGTGAATGTTAAAAAAAAGGCCACAAATACATTTAATACATTAAATAAAAGTTAAAGATTCAGTACTTACACAACACAACACGACAAAATAAACACTTGACCCTTGATGTTTGATACAGATTTTGCTCCCTGCACCACTTTGATACGCTGCACTTTGATTTCTACATAACACAGACAAATGTTTTTGTCGTCTTTTGTCTATTTCTTAAAAGACACACATGTGCGCCTTCCAGACAGTTCAAATAGAATTCAGAAACATTGTTTGATTCACACAGATTTTCAGCTTTCAGACCACATTCATTACAGTAATAAATGTCTATAAATATTAGCTTCTTTTTTTTTTTGACAGCAACACTGAACTAGCATTGACCTTTCTCTCATCCTGGAAACATTTTCGAAAAGAAATAAATAAATACTAAAATTGATTCTGATTAATCACCTTGTATCTTCAGTAGTGTGATGTACTGGGATTTTCAGATGACAAAACCAATTGATTATGTTCCAGACAAAATATAAAAATTTCAAAAGTGTTACTGTGCAATTCATCTCAAACTCTTTTTGCTTGGAGGATACCGCGAATGTCACCCTGAAATACTGTAAATTATCGCTTGAAACCCGTCACTCATGACTCATGACCGAGTCACCATGTCAATAATGATTGAGATATTTTCAGCTCTGAGTATAATTAGGCTGAAACCTTGCCTGGAAACTAGAAGGGCACTCATTACAGCTCAAACAAGCCTTGGTGGACGTATGCGCTTAACTATTATAAGATATGTCAAAATGGTTTCCATGCAATTGAATTAGCATCATCTTAACTAAACATTAGTAGCTATTGCATATCCTATTCATTCCTGTATCTTTATCCAGATCAAATTGCACCTATTGACAGTCTATTGGTGTTTTCATTGTGATTGGTGTATTTATTTTGAGGAAACTCACAAAAATATAGAAAATGTCCTATCTGGAAAAGTTAAGAAATAATTTTAAATAATTAATTCCGCCCAACATCCGCCCTGGATTCAAATCCGCACCAAAATGTAATGGGTTCTTCCCTAAACCATGTCCCACCCTTCCACCAAGTGTTGTAAAAATCGATTCCCTAAATGTTTCAGTAATCCTGATAACATTCAAACAAACAAACACAAACACATTGGTGGAGAAATGAAATGGATTCCACGAGACCTCACTCTGACTTTGGCATGATGTTATGCCGACATGCTGTTTATTTTCACCTTACCTTTATTATTTCACCTTGCTTCTGTACCTCTGCATGCAACATCTCTGTAATTTCTTTATAAACCCAGTAATATTTTCATAGGAAAAAAGTCAAGCTTTTTTAGATTCTGAAGACAATCTGCATCACAAATTGATTTTACTGCGTGTTTTTAGTGACAGTTTGAGTGTATGAGCTCACCTTTAGGTCATATTCTTGGCGGGTGTCCAGGGTGTCACTGCGTAGGTCAGACTTGAGCTCTATGTCATCTTTAAAGGGCTGATTGGAGGGAGAGAAGGACACAGAGGGGAGAAACTAAACCGTCAAACAACAGAAAAAAAAAAAGAAAAAAAGAGAGGAGGTGCCATAAGGAAAACAGAAGAGGGAAAAAGGCAACGAATGTGACGGGAAAAGAGAAAAGGGATTAAAAAGAGAGATTACAGAGGGAAACAACAGGGTGCAGGGAAAGGTTAGTGAGTTAATCTGAGGTTTTTCTACAACTACAGGCTGTATAAACACTTTCCAGACGAAGCACACATATCCTGCTGCTGCTCACCGAGTACATGGCCTTGACCATACGCGATGCCGTGGACACACTGCCGGAGTCCTCCTCCAAGCTGTGGGTCTCCTTGTTTATCGTTTCTACCTTGATGTCAGGTTTACCCAGCGTGACCCCGCGGCGACCTGAAAGCAAAACACCGCAAGGTTGAATACAGCTGGTGTGTGTTTTCACGAACACGAAAAGCAAGTTCACAGAGGAGCTACATCCACATTGTGCAGAATAACTTGGATAAGAATAACACCTTGTTTAGTCAACAATTTGTTTTTAAAACTAATTGCTACTTGCTGTACTACAGAATCTTAAAAAAAATGGTGGTGACTCACTGCCTTTGCGCTGCCAGTAGAAGATAAGCACGAGCACCAGCAGACAGAGGAACAAGAGGATGGTGCAGCCCACCGCCCCACCGGCTATTATCCCAACTGGGACCTCCTCTGAGGGGAGGAGGTGAGAGAGAGAGAGAGAGGGGGGTGGGGAAGGAGGAGAGAGAATGGGTGGTCAGAGGGAGAGCGGAGAAGGAAGAGATGGGGAAGAGGTAAGTTAAAAGTTAGGTCTTCAACCATTATGTTTAAAATTGCATGTGAGGGTGCAGCTATGGGGACTGAATGATTTACTAGTTCTGTCAAAATTTACAAGAACAAAAGGGTACATTTAAGCTTTAATGTTTATTTTTTGCATTTCAGATTTCAGTTCTCAAGGATTTTTGTCAGACTGTGGGCCATATGGATGGACCATATTACATTATTATGGTGTGCATACCGAATATATACCATATATTACCATTAAAAAATATATATTTTCTTGGATTACCAGCATCTCACAAACTAAAGACAGATGTTTTCTACTCATTTTAATAATGAAATCTTCATTGTTTGTTATTTCACAATATTCCAAAAGGTGCCTATAAATAAATAAAACAAATAAAATAATCTGTCCACGTATTATTATTATTATGATGATTATGCTTATGCTTATGCTTATTATTATTATTACTACTACTACTACTACTACTATTATTATTATTATTATTATTATTATTATTACAATAATTATTATTATTATTATTTTTATTATTATTATCATCATTGTCATCATCATCCTAAATTCAGGAAATGATAATCGAGAACACACCCGTCTCCTCCAGGGTGATGATCATGGTACCCGGGCCAAAAGAGTTCCACGCCGTGCAGTTGTAGGTGGACAGGAAATCGGACTCCATCACGTTGTTGATGGTGAGGGTGGAGAGGACCCCACCTCCCTCGGCTGAAGGTTTGCTCTGCTCCACCGTGTACCTCTCCAACAGCGTCCCCTTCTCCTTTTCCCACACATTCTCCTTCCACGCCCACACCTGCAGCACACACACAGGAGTTCACAGGAGGTCATATAACAAAAACCCATTCATTCTGATGATATAAGATAATAATGGTGATTTTCCTGTAATTGTTCGTTGAGGAGGCCCCCATGATTTACACGTCTGATTATCTAATGCACAACTGAGGCTCAACGCTTTTCAGGAGGGAGATTCACATCAGCCTAATCTTATTCATGTGTTATCCACCATTAAAGGGGGACCCTGCCTTTTTTTAAACATCCAATTCGTTTTTTTAGCCCCAACAGGATGTAGCCCGTTTGATGTCATAAGTGTCACTTTCCCTGACTTTGCACAGCGAACTCTACAGCCACAGAAGCCTTTATACATTTTTTCCCCCCACATGCTAAATTATACTTCCCATGAACCAATAAACTGACTTTGATGTGTAAAATTGGTGGCTCTGTTTCACTTTAAGCTGAGCTGCAGTATCATGTAATGTCTATAAGCGCTTGCACAAACATTCAGTACATTTTCAAATAACCCAAAATTATCAGGTATTATTGTCCCTTGAGGGGGAAATTTGGATTTGGTTTGCCTCCATGTATACAATCAAGCATGATGACACATACAAGGCCCAGCAGTCCTGATTTCACTTTCAAAATAAAGCTAAACTTTTACTAACATTAACTTGAAATCAGATGTGTAAAACAAATTTATCATGCAAATTCACTGTACTGCATTATTACAGACATCATCATCTGGATCTATATCCATAACTGTTGAAATGAAATCATTTTATACTGCTGAATCAGTGTAATCTTTACAAAATATTGGTGGTGGTTGCATGTTTGTAGCCTTATGAGCCTCTGAGCATATATTTCAATCCACCATATCCACATAAATCTGTATCTGGATAGCAGAAGTATTAGATAGTGATAGTATTGCATAGTAGTCCACCATTGGATTTGTTGGATGCTGGATTTCCAGAAATAAGCAAAATGTTGATGAAAGATCTATCTTGTAATGCTCAAGAAAGTGAAGAAATCCTGTATCCACATATGGATGCAGATCTGCCTTAAAATGTAACTCTTCCTTGACCCATATCCTACCTATATGTACAAGATTTCATCAATATCCCTCCGTTACATTTTAAGATATGCTGCAGACAAACAGAACCTCCTTTGCAGAGGTAATGAGGCAGTCACAGGGCAGAGTGATCCTGGTTGGTAAATGAAGAATTAATTTCAGTCCATAAATCAATAAATATTTTATAATCTCCCCATCTTATTAATAACTGCCAGATACTACAAGGGCGATTATGAGCCGTGCATAACCTGCAAAGCACTGCCAAAATAGCCGACATAAATTCACATCAAGCTCGCACGACAGTATGTTCATAAATGTACACATTGCATGACTTCCGAGGACCAGCAACAGTTTGTATGGCTCTGCGCTCCAGACTAAAGTGAAGGTGTGTGTGTGTGACTGAGTCGGTGAGAATCTTGCACATTCTTCAGCTTTAAAGCCACTAAAAGCAGCTGTATTATTCAGCATTGAAGTAGTGTACCAAGGTCTGTTAATTATGCATAAGCCCACATGTTCCTATAATCTGTCCACTTATTCAAGAGAAGGAGAACCACCTGGCTGTGGCGTTTACTGGGACAACCACTCCTTCATATTTTATAAACCTTTTTCTGTCCCTTCCGTCGCTGTTTGCATTAGGAGCGAGCTCTGCGAGTCAAGATGGATCAGTCACAGCGGAGCCACTGCTGCGTCGCTGCGACACAGTCAAGTGGTGAAAGCACCCGGGCCGATTTCTGACGCAGGAGCTAAAAGTGGACCAGCTTAATGTTAGTGATGGTTTGTTTGTGTGATGGGTCGGAGGAGAATTTCCGAAAGAGTTTTAAGGTGAGTCACAGCTCAAAAAGAAAAGGGACAGAGCCCAAAAGCAGGAGTGGAGCGATTGAGAAGCAGAAAGTAAAGCAGTAAAATCGCTTCTTGGTGACAAAGCTCTGACTGATTTGACATTTTGGGCTGAAATGTTGTTATCTTCTATGGCACCAGAACTGTTAAGTAGCACTGTAATTATCTTACATTTTCATATCTTGGTGGACATTTTAGAATATTACTTGACACTTACAATTTTATCTGGAGGAGGTGTACTAGCTATGTAGCATTTCACCTCTCCTCGCTCTCCCCTCACTGCGTACTGCACAGGATCACTGGAGATGATGGGGGGACCTGAAAATTAAGAAATGAAAGGAAAATAGGAACAACAAACTGCGAGTGAGGAAATATTTACGGCCTTTTGCAGTGGATTTTGCTTCTAAACACAGCAATTAATCTTACCAAGCCTTTTCAGAAGACACTACACGACTTTACAATGAATGACCATCACCTTTGACATGCAGCACTGACCTCAAAATTCTAAATTACATACAGAGATCCATTAAATTACATGTATGTTTTCGTACCGTTGACAGTGAGCGTGACCTCTGTTTCGCCGACTCCAATTCGCGGGACGATGGCCTTACATACATATTGGCCCGCATCCGCCTGACTCACAGACTTCAGGTACAGCTGGTTGCTGTTACTGAGAACCTGTGAATGAGTAAATGAAAGGCGTCATTGTAAACAATCTGCCTAGTAGCTTTATTTATGTGGCATATTATTCTCAATGTGTTCCTTTAGTGTCATCAATGTACTGTCATAAGCACCCCACATGTACTATTATTAATGATAAAGGATTTGCAGTTGCTAAGCAACCACATCTGTTCAAGAAATAGCTGTTTTAGAGTAATGACCACCTAGAAAAAATATACCTGAATAAGACTGATGATGATGATGATGATGCAGGTTGGTTACTTAAAAAGTAAAGAGAACAGTCATATAAGGTGGATTTATTTTATGCACATGTAGGTTTCTATGCCACACATTTTTAGTCCTGCTCTTTACCCCATTTAATAAATAAACTTTAGCCTAATGTAGCCAAAATTGGACTCAGTGTTAACATTAACATGCAACTGCAAGCCACTGACACCAGCTTCATTAGCTAGAGTGCAAAATTAGATGTGTTAAAAATGGTAGAGTGATGATTTCGCGAACAAACTGATTGTTATATGAGTTTCTAATTACTTTTAGATGTCCATTTTGAAGTACTTGCAATGATTTAATGTGGAAAAAGAACATAACGATCTCACTTCTTCACTTCTCCTTTGTTGCACCACCGCTGTGCACACTGAGTGAAAACAAACCATTTTAGGTACTGTCTCTTTGAGGCCCCCTCCCAAGAAGCCTGCTATGTCCTGATTGGCCAGGTGGCCAAATGTGTTGTTTTTTTCCTCCCCCATCTATGATTTGACAACAAGGATGTGATTGCTCAATTGCTATCACGTGACAGCAAAACGTCATACGTCTTTCTTGGTTTTGTACAAATATGGCCATGTAGATGTAAGTCCAGGCTACATAACCCAACCCTAAACCCAAAAATGTATACACTGTCAGAATCTGTACGTTTTCTTCCCCTCTGAGATAGTTGTTCTGTCTTCTTCCATACTGGCTATAGACTTCTGGCCTGCCCACCCTGTTCGTCGAATCATGGTGGGGAAAAAATAACGAATTTGGCAAAATACTCGCCCACTAGCTTTGCACTTGGTGGATGTGTCTAACTGTGTGTACGCTGGTAAATTCAGTTGTGTTAAATTTGTATGGAGGGATGTATTTCCTGAGATGTGACTCAAGTTTTGCAATTTTAACAATGTTTAACACATGCTCTATAACAAAAAATAACAAAATAACAAATATGCATAACCCGTCCCATTTGAGGACAAAATGTTGTTAACTGGACTCTCATACAGGTGGTCAAGCTGTACGCACTGTATCGGCTTTTCAATTCCCACTTAAGACCTATACAACATTACCATCAGAATGGTTATTATGCCTTCTGATTTCCTATACACTGTACATTTTGACTATGCTGCTTCTTCTGCAGCAATTAAACTGTAGTACAGGTGTACAGCGCAGACTGTACCTTGAATGACAGGCAGGCTGTTGGTACAGCTGCTGTGTAACGGAGATGAAGAGGAGAATAGATGGCAAGCTGCAAAAGTGTGTGAATGCAAAAACAGAAGACAAAGGTGAAACTAAGAGCTCTTCTCCTCTTACCATGTTTGAACCCTTTTTGAACCAGGTGAGGGTAAGCGGAGGGTTGCCGGCCCATTTACAGTTGAGGGTGACATCAGAGTCGACATCTACTGTTTTTGGCTGGGGCTCCACCAATAGGATTGGACCAACTGGAGACAAAGACAGGTTGAGATATGAGGGCAGAGGAAAGAATTGGCAATGGTGTCTTTATCTCTTTGACTCCAGACGCTACAAGATGTTGGAGAGACAAGTATGGGTGACTCACAGTGAACGTCCACCAGGATGCTGACGTTGGTTTTCCCCACAGCGTTGAAAACCAGACAGGAGACGGGCTCAGTGAAGAAGGAGTGGTCGGCCTTGGTGGTGAACACACTCTCCCGGGCGCCCTGAAGCACCACGCCACCTTTAGCCCACCTACAGTGAAAACACACTATGTTATCAACACTGAAATATACTGTATATACTTACAAACGCTATACTATACTGTATGTTATTTAAGACAACTATGGAAAACACCAAATACATTTAATTACATTTGAACTCAAAGATTATTTCAGATATATTGAACATGGATTTACATGTACTTCTAATTATGGTGTAATGCAATTGACATATTAACAAACCATATATTTTTCCAGCATTCAGTGGATGTTTTAAGAGTGAAAATAAAAGTTTAACTAAATAAGATATCAATGGATATATTTATTCTTGCCTATACTTTCTTTATATTTATTTGGAGGGCTGCTGATGGTTGGTTTACTGTAAGAATGCACACTACAAAGAACTATAAGGACCACTTCAATTTTGAGCGCATATGACATAAAATCAAAGAGAAACACTAATTTGTTTTGACTATATTTGGTAAACTGCTACTTCAAGTATCACAATAAAACTGAGAATCTGCTTATATATGGATGCAGACCTATAGCCCATAATCGGAGGGTTGGCATGAGCCTGGCAGGTGAAGGTGACTCTGTCCCCTTCCAGGACCGAGCGAGGCTCGATGGACAAGGTCACTGTGGGTTGGTCTGTAAGAGAAGGAACACACTGTGGTCACACACTTACAGTATACTCACATAACAGATTTCTGCAGTTGCAACAATGTGAGGGACATTTTGGTGCAGAACGGCTGTCAAACATTTTCCTAACAACAATATAATGCAATATCCCATTTAAGATGCGTGCTAAAATCTTAGTAGTAGTCCTAAAAGGGGATATACATACTGTTACTTAAAGCTACATCAAGATATATGTAAGAAACTCTAGTTCTTACGGTGTACGTTGAGGGTGACGGTTGTGATCTTGCCAGTGGGAACGGCCAGGTTGGTGGCCACACAGCTGTAGTTCCTCCCAGTGTCGGTGTCAACGGGCTGGATGGGAAGGTAGCTACGAGTGGTCACCCTCTTCCTGTCTGGAAGCACCTCCTAGAGACAGGAGGAGGAGCGAGAAAGAGGAAACTTTGGGCACAAAGGTCGGCTATGAATACAGTTCAAGAAGTGTGTTTGGTGGGTGTGCGACTTACGGTGGCGCTGGCAGCCCCATCCACAGGCAGGCCATCTTTAAGCCACTCGATCATAGAAGGCGGCTTTGCCCCTCGGGACACACAACTGAGGTTATAGGACTCCCCCGCGTTCAGGAGCACCTCGGGACCCCCATCTATCACCGGCTCATCTGGGGGGACTTGAGAGAGAGGGGGGAGATATGTTAGAAACGCATATAGATCCACATGTGCGAACACACATATGCACCGAAACTTACTGAGGACAGTGAGTTTGGCCCTCCGGGACCTCAAGGCCGCATCAGGGGCCTGACACTCGTACAGGGAATCGTCGGACAGATCAGCTGACAGAATCTCCAGGTTGTACTGGCCCAAGTCCTGGACACGCAACACACGGTACCTCGGCCAGGCTGGAACACACAGATATATGTACAGATATATATATGACCAAGCTACATTAGGCTTCAATATATTTCGCTACCAGTAGATATCCACACATTGTATCTAAGCTGAAACATCAGACTAGATACCAATGAAAGCTATTTTACTGAATTCCTACTATAATTTCTGTAATATTTGTATATTCAAATGGAACTTGCTGGTAGTAACATGAACCAGGATCCCACATTAACCACATATTTATGTGATCCAGACTGGAATTTTAAAATCGAATGCGGCTTTTTACTGTTTTCCTGTTTCATACATGAAGCAAAACATTTGAATTTGAACATTTTCTGCAGCATTTACACGACACTAGAGGGCTGCACTGACAAACACACACATGCTCACTGCTCATACGCAAACAAATGATCAAACACACCCATTCACACAGTTGCACGGCGCACACATGAATACACACACATGCAGGACAACCTCTCCAATATTCCCTTTCCCTTCCCCCATCCGCTACTCTTCACAGCTGTGTCGCTGCTGTACATTCTCACCATTAGGTGGCATCCCTGCTCTCCATCACCAGCAGGGGGAAAAGATGAATGCGTTATGACAGCACCGTTTTAGGGAACTCAAATCGAGTCCAGTCCACGGTGCAGAATTCATGTTTGCTGCCTAGACGCAGATTGCATGTGAAACGCTGGATTTTCATTTCTGTGTGTAGGCTCCAAGCAGAGCGTTGCTGCTTCCCTAACCTTGTGTGTCCTTCTTTCTGCTTGCATGTGTGTGTGTGCCTTGTATGTATGTGCATTTGCATGTGAAATGTCGAGCGAAAAGCCGAGAGAGGGGGGACGGAGCCTCATACACAAATATACCCACACACACACACACACACACACACACACACAGAGTGCATGTGTGCATGAAGTGCCCAGTGCTCATTCACATGTTTCTATTTAATAGCTTTGGCTTGAAGCACTGGACCATTACAGTAACAATATGATTAAAAGAAGGGAGAAAGAAAGGGGAGAGAGAGAGATAATGGTGAAGGGACAGATGAGGACAGAGAGCAGGGAGAGGAAAGGAGGGAAGGAGCGACAGAAGGGTTGACCAGCAAGCTGAAGAAGGTAAGAAGAGAGAGAGAGACAGAGAGCGAGG
>OMOW01103758.1:0-10258 GCA_900312555.1 Lamprogrammus exutus | reverse complement strand
ACACACAAACTGAAGAGGTCCAGCAAAATACATTCAATAAATACTTTAAACAAACATGACCTGGTGTGCAATTATTAATGCTGTGCAAAACTAACTGTGCAAACTATTCAATACCATTTAAATGAGTGCAAAGGCTTGGTACCAAAGTGCCTAAGTACTAGGGCTTTGTTACAATCTTGCTAAATGAGAGATTTGTATTCATTGTATTCATTCAAGTAATTTAAATTCTTTGCCATCCCTACCAAACCTTGTAACTTGACAAATATTTACATTATATCCTAAATAATTTTGGAAAATGCTCATCATTTTTGCATTTGCATAACATTTCTAGATTTCCTCATTAATTAACCAATGTATCCATCAAATAAATTTACCACTCAGTTTTATTATTTACTCACACATACAAACACAGTATAACAGTATATACAGTATATTATTTATTGCAACCAGATAATTTTATATTCATTATTACCCATTTTTAATTTATTTTGTAAATCATGCAACAGAGAACGTTCACTTGAGTTTAACAAAGTATCATTCAATTACACTTTGAATAAACTTTACTTGATGTTATTCATTCAACATTCCACTGTTGTTGGTTGGCATAAAGGCAATCAAAACCTTTGACAGTCTTGACACTGACAACATTAGCCCAAACACACCCCAGTAAAGACAGTATCATTATCTTCACTTGCAAATATGTCATTTCTGCCAGGCCCCCACATGTTAACCCAGACCTCATCTTTTTCAGCCAGTTTGACCACACTGCTGATACTGGCCACTTGGCTACATTTATCAGGCAGGCTAGTCTGATACAGAGAGACCACTTTCTTGCCGTTCTTAACTAGCGCACACTGACCACACCCGTACACAGACACATGGACAGTGAAATGATAGAAGCCATCCACAGGGCAGGAGAAGATGCCTGTGCCAGGGCTGTAGCCTCCTCCCTCATTCACCCGCACGTGTGCAAACTTCAGCACACCAGAGTGACTTGGGTAGCTGTCAGCGATGCTCAGTTTGGCTGTGAAGGCAACAGTTCTTCCTAGAGAGAGCAAAATGTATAAAGAATGGTGATTAGAGTGAGATTTTCAAATAACTTGGTTGTTATGCCAAACTTATCACATTCAACAAAACCCCTGAAGTAACCCTAGCAGAAATACTGTTCACAGCTGAGGGTAGAAAATCAGTTAAAGTTACTATTCCAGTACAAAGTACACCAAAACAGTCATATAAAAACTAGAATGTCAGGATAGGATCACAAAAGTGTATCACCGAGCAGGGAGTGGTGATGTTAGACCAACAACCTGCTGCTTTTCTGTGGACCTGCTTTCTGACTGTTTATCAGAAAAGAAGCTGACTTGCCTACACTTATATGTAGGTGTATTATTGACAAACTCTGGTGATATGGAGACACTTAATGATACTTAAAATAATGTTTGATTTTACCAGTTGCAATACAGATGTCATCACAGCTGGGGTCAGATGCCATGATTGAAAGTTTGGATGATGGTAAATGTCTGTTGGGAAAAAAAATTAAAAATTAACAGTCTGTGATTTCACACATTTTAATTTAACCTGTTTTCAATAAGCTTATAACATAAGAGATGATTGCCTTTTGGTTAGACATTAGATTGCACAGTGAATTTATATTTCAGACTTGGTTTGAAAACACTTTCCTGTTTTCTATCCATTAACAAAGCATCAAGGGACATTTATTGAAACCATTGCTGAGGACTGATATCTCACTACATTCTCCACAGTACTACGTTCTATCAAACACATTCAGAACAAGGTGACTTTACAGCATTCCTCAAAATATTTCATCGTGCAGTTCTTACACTATATATCTACCTGTCGTTATCTATATTTCTCTAATTTTGGCTAATGGATGTACCACACAACCACACTAACTCAAGAAAAAAAGGTTAGTGTTTGCAAATCCCGTCGAAACAATGTCTTCAAACTCTTTTGAATCTTCTTTTGAGTCAAAAAAATAAAATAAATAAAATCATAGCTTGGTAGCAGAGAGCTCCTATCTGTTGCTGTCCTGCAGGAGAGTGCTGTGAATGTGAGGGAAACATTAGGAGAAGACAAGAAGAGACAGAGACTGAAGCTGATTTATTTATCCATTTGGCAGATATTTATTTGTTTAACTAAACAAATAATTGAGCACAGTGTTCCTGTCTTCAATAAGCTCTTGCATCAACATAATACAAAAAAAGAGAAAACTTGAACTTAAAATTTGATTAATGCATAATCAAGAGGCATCATTCGAATATATTTATTGTCAAACATCACTTGAAATGAGTTGCATAAGCAGAGTGGCGTGTTATGAGACCAATGGGGACACTGACTAAGACTATGAGCTTTACCTAACATAATACCCAGCAAAGATGGTGTCATTATCCTCTGTCGCAATGATTTCCTGTCTACCCTGACCATCTAGATTAACCCAAACCTCATCTTTCTTTGACAGTCTGACCACACTGCTCATGCTGGCCACTTGGCTGCATTTATAGCTGAGTTTATCTGGTAGATTAGTGTGACGTGCAGATACGACTTTCTCGCCGTTCTTAAATATGGCGCACTGTCCACGTTTGTACACAGCCATGTGCACAAAGAAGTGATAGAGGCCGTCCACAGGGCAAGTGAAGATGCCCGTGTCATGATTGTAGCCTCCCCCCTTGTTCACCTGCACTGTTCCAAACTTAAGCACACCAGAGTAGCTGGGGAAGCTGTCATCCATTTTCAGTTTGGCTGTGAAGGCTACAGGTCTGCCTGCAGTGGGCGACATTATTTAGTCATGAGAATAATCTAATCATTACAGGAGGTTACAGGAAGTTCAAAACAGAGTTACGGCTGTAACTTTCAATGTTGAGCAACTAAAGATAAGTAGCTCAAATTCGGCCATGTATTTGTTTATTTACCTGTGGTATTGCCTCTGCTGCCAGATTCAGATGCCATGATCACGTGTGCTTCTGTGGAAAAGGTAATAAAGATGTACTTGCAGCAACTTGAGTGGCTTTCATGAGGGAAATGTTAAAACTGAGAGGTGTTTGTAAAGTGTCTGGATACACACTATATTTTACCATCCTGTTTGTAGTATGCTGATACTCTATATAGTCCGTGTTTGTATCAGATAGTTGGTATTGACCACATGCTAAACCACTCTGAGAGAAGCCATAGACATGTACAGCAAAGTATTTGAAAGCGAATTTAGCTGCTTGAAAATGTCAACCTGTGAATTCTCTTACTGTCACAAACATCAACATTTTGTCACTATAAGCCAAATCTCAGACATATTTCCAAATCCGTTTCAAAAGCTTTCATTACATATACTGACACAAATGCATTTGTTCAAAAGCCTCTTACCTGTTGCTGCTTTGCGTGAGAGTGCTGTGTCGTTTCTTTGCAGGCAGAGGCAGAGACAGAAGCTGTTATTCTGGTTTGCAGTAGGACCTGCTGATGCAGCTTAATGAAAGGTTTTGCAAAGATACTGATTTTGATTAAAGAACATATTTTCTGTAAATAATTGTACATATAAATACATGTAAAGAGTGATACAGAATAATATAATGACGATAATGATTATTAATAAAGGATTTAGCATTGGCATCAAGGAGGGAAAGGTTTGTTACTGCCACAGATGAAAAACTAAATATAATAGCACATATTGACACTAGTTACCATATTATATATTACATCAAAAAGGACACTACAGAGTAAATGACATTAAATGAGATATATTATATTATTCAACTGTTCAGTGCTTGAATGACTCATTATGAATATATTTCTATTATTCAAATTCAGGCATGTTAGTTACAAGTGACAAGAAAAAGACTGCTGCGTGCACAAACCGGTGCAGAGGCCTCATCATTTGACAGGATTCTTGAAATTCTCATCAGCTGTCTAACCACAGAGATGCTTGTCTGCTCACTAATTGCGCCTCTTTCTGCAGTGGAGAAGCTAAACTAAGTTATGGTGGTGAGAAAATGTAAAATGAGACAATATTTAGAATTCTTTCACATTTCCTTAACTCTTTGACTCTGTGGTTGTTTTGTGCAGAGCTGATGATATCTGACAGCGTTAGTATTAGCCAGAGACATGTCCATAAAGAAGACATACTGACAATTGAAATGAGTTGGACAGGATTAACATACGGGTTTGAATGATCTATATTAACTGAGAATTTTGTCTCTGTCTGTCACTTACCACAGAACCACGGTGACAAAGCAAATGTTTGAAAATATGCAAAATACAAGTATGTTTGCACTTTTTGGAACAACTCAAACAAAGACAATTATTCAGATTGGAAAAATGGTAGATTTGTACTGTGAGTGGTTAATTTCTGAGTTGTAATAATTTGATTTTGACAACAAACTCCATAGTAAATGACAAAGGCACGGTATGAGATCTTGTTGAATGATATATGTTTGTTGTAGGTCAAAGCAAAATGCAAATGGCTCTAGGCTATAACATGCAGCAAAGCGTGTTCAGCCACCTGTCTGTTGTAAACATGTCCAGGACGCTGTGTTTGTACAAGCCACTTTTATTCAAAAATGCTATTCCTCAAAAGCCACAGAAAACAAATCAACATGCACGACCAAACACAAAATACTGTATAACCAAAACAATGCTGCAATTGTAAAAACATTAATTAAATTCTACAGTACATGGACCTTATCTGTTGTTGGTGTATTGGACAGATCAGTTGAACATGAATCACTCGCTAAATTACAAACTTCCCAAACTAGAGACTCATGCTAGTATGTCTAGTATAGAGAATAATAGCTAATATGCTAGAGACTAATAATGAGGGCAACTCATGTGCAACTCATATGTTGTTTATACAGTATGTTCATTTATGATAATATATACAATATACATATTATATTATATTGTGTGAGCAAAACTGCATTGTTAACAGAAGTAAACAGCTTATGTACCACCTATTACTCATACATTTGCAATTTTTGTATGCTGCATATATGCAAAAAACAATAAGGCATAGATAATATATATTGTGTCAGATTCACCCTTCATATTTTTTCTACAAATATGTAATGTATTAAAAGAACTATATATATATATATATATATACTGTATTTATGTCACAGGTTTGCATACACACATATGTGTCATATATGGCATTTCCCTGTAAGTACATAAATTACTTACTACATGACATACTGAGGCTGCCCTGTTACGCCAAATAAAACCCAACAAAGACAGTATCATTATCTTCTGTAGCAATGATCTCATGTCGACCATGACCCCATAAATTAACCCAGACCTTGTCGTTTTTGGTGAGATAGACCACGCTGCCGACACTGGCCACTTGGCAACATTGATCTGGCAGACTCGTGTGATAAACTGAAGCTACACTCTCGCCATTCTTAAATATGCCACACTGAGCCCTCCCACACACGGACATGTGCACAGTGAAGTGATAGAGGCCCTCCAAAGGACAGGTGAAGATGCCTGTGTCAGGACTGTAGCCTCCTCCCTCGTTCAACAGCACGTCCACCAGCTTCAGGACGCCAGCGTGATACGGCGTGCTGTCAGCAATGTTCAGTTTGGCCGTGAACGCAATTACTGTCCCTGTAGGGGTGACAAAGCGATTCATTTCCTAATCTGTGCATTAATTAACACATTTTCACAATTTCCCCATATTATTACAGTGACTTACTTGGCTCAGAAATCTCAGGATCTGGATCACCTTGCTTTGGAGTTTCTGGACAGGGATCTGTCAATGATGATGATGAATGATGTTGTTATATTGTAGTGTTGTGTAGTGTTTCATTTTGTAAAGGTCTAATACACTTCTGTGTCTGAGCAATGATACATGAACTGTTTACTCACTTAATCACAGTGACTTACCTGGTTTAGGTTGAGGATCACCAGGCGTTACCTGTGGAGTATCTGGACTGGGCTCTGTTGATAATGTAAAGTTAATACATTTTTGTCCGTGTCCTCCAGCTACAAATATAATACGGTAACTAACTGATGATAACTACATGGATGATGTAACTACATGATGTTTTGTTGTATTGTCTATACTGTTCTTGCATTTTATCCGTGAGGTAGAATGACACTGACAATGAATGGAGCCGAACATTTAGCAGATAATGATATTTAAATGCACTTTACCAGCTTTACCAGTGCTTCTGCCAAAGCTGCACACACACCCCATGATGATGTTTTAGTTGGCTGAAAAGAAAATCAAGTTGGGAACAATATGAAGGCCAGTATTTTAGTTTGCCCTTTGAAGTTTCTTGTTTCAATCACTAACATGAGGCAAATCCACTCAAGCTGGTGCTCTGTGACATGACTTTTCATTTCAACAAGGCATAAACAAACTAAGTAGAGATAGCAAAGAGCTCCTTACCTGCAGTTGCCTTGCATAGGAGTTGTTTCTGCTACTTGTTTGCTGCTTGTCAGACTGGGAACCCACAAGTGTGGTTTTTCTGGTTTGCAGAGTGCAGCCATCCAACCTCCAAAAACACTTGCAGTGACTTACAATTACTCGGATGTAACCCACTAACTACCAAACACCCTATTTATCTTTCTGTGCTATGGTTATGATCGTACGAGAGGAGGTCACAGGGTTAACCTAAACATCATCAATATAAATGTGTTGCTCTTCTTTGTATACACGTATGAGTATATAGTGGGAATAAAATCCCTGTGTAGTGAGACAATAAGTCAAAGTCTGTGACAGCAACTAATTCTGATTTAGGTTGATGTAAAACCTTCCCTTTAATCCAAGGAAACATTGAGCTTTTAAGATTTTTTTGTATAAGTAGTAAAGAAAAAAAAAGTAAAGCCATGTCATTCAAAAATAGGTTGAATAATAGTTAACATTATTGTTTACATAATCAAGTCACAAAATATTATTTAATGATATAATAGTTATTCAGTTTTTCCATATACATTTTATAAGTTCAAACAACTGAATACTCTTTAAAAACTTAAACAAATGATTCATAGATTCCTAATTAGCTGAATCCATCAGAACGTCACCTGCAAAATACATTATGTTTATATTGATGCAACATTACATTTGGATATTTTCTAATTCATTCTGGTTGTAACTCCACTGATAAAGAAAAAAGAGTAGGGAGAAGGTGGCATCCCTGTCTTGTAGCCTACAGCAACATATGTATTAATTTATTTGTTTAAATGTCTTTCTACACAACTCTACTCATTTTGGATAAGTATCTAAATAATTGGCTGATGAAAAATTGTATAAATGGACTTCAGGTTTTCTAAACTGTTAACAATCTGGAATTATTTGGTGTTTTTCTGTATTGCATCACTGCTTTCCACAGATCTGCAGGATCAGCACATTTTCAATACTGTGCTGCCTCCTGCCAAACCTTGGTCCTTTTTAGCTGCTGACCTCACCTACAGAAGGGATTACACATCGCTGGTAGCAGCGCTCTGTCTGTTTAGCTGTGGTTGCTCCTTGTTATATATATCTCCAGCCTACACTTGAGCCCTTGATCCCTAGGCTAATTCCATGAATCGTCCAAATCTAAATCCATCGATGAAGCAACAGCGCAACTGTTGTTGAGAGAGAGAGAGAGAAAGAGAGAGAGAGAGAGAGGTGTTGAACAGACATGGGATGGGGTGTTAAAAGTGGCTCATATGAAGCAGTGTAAAAATGTACCATTTCTGAGCAGTTAATCATTTTAATCAGTCAAATGTAGCTTCCCACGGTGGTAGGTCATGGGTCATCTGTATTCCTTTACAGATGCAACTCTGTGTGCCAGCTCATCAGAGGGGACAGTCCTCTGACGTCACCAGTCAGCCCCTGTAATTGAAAGAGACATTAATCCTACTCCTCTCCAAAGCCTGGCAGTAGGGTGCGGTTGGTGAGGAAGGGGAGCCACACTGAAAGAAACACAAAGGAGGGATTTGTAGACGAGGGAGCGTTGGTAGTTTTTGGACTATAGTTGTACCAAACAGAGGTGCTGTCCTTACTGACTGGGCACACCAGTCGTCCTCCACCTTGTGATCCTCTGCGGTCTCCCTGCTCCACTGAGGGTTTGGGACCCTCTGTCCAGGCTTTGCCCTGGAGGCCAAAAGCCTCGCTGAGCAGTCTGCAGAGGGGGAATGCTGCAAGAGCTGCTCCTCTCCTCTTTCACCCCCTCTGGTGTCACCTGTGTCTGCTGTGGAGGAGCCAAGCTTCACCACTGTGGAGCTGTGCCAAGTTGGCGAGGAAATCTGCCTGACTGCAACTGATGGGTAAGAGTTTGATATGTGTGTGTATACCTGTGTGTCCATATTTTTAGGGACACCTGTGTTACTGGTGTCACTCACACTAGAACTCTCTTGATGAGTCTCAATGCGGCATGATAGCAGAAAAGCAGAGAGGAGAGAGAGTGTGTTTTTGAGAGAACTGTAGCCATGAGCTCAGTACAGAGAAATGATTTCAAACTGTGGATCGCACATTGTAGAGATTTAGGGATAATAAAAACAAAGTAAGCTAAATCTGCATAGGCTTTGATTTCTCCTAATGAATGATAACTGGATTGTATAATAGAGGGTATAGAGCAGTGGTTCTCAAACTGGGGTTTGTGTAGTCATACCTGGTGCACCCTCTTCTGTTCTACATGAGCATCTGTAACTTTTGCACTCATTCTGGTCATGCAACATGAGGTTTTTCAGTGATTTGTGTTGAGTTGAAGCCTTGAACCACTGGTAAAGAGAATAAGAAATACTCATTTGATTATTACAGTATGTGCTGTATTTGCAACTCATGGTATTTTTTAATAGCAACTTCTTGATCAAGCTTTCCACTTTGCTGTACATAAATTTGTGTTTGAGTCTGCTGTATGTTCTTATGGAGTGGTGAACACATCTTCTGATCCAAATAATTGTCACTGCCAGGCTGCTAAGGTGCCATATTAAGTCCTTTGCAGACTTGGCTGTATAGGCTATATAGAATTCTGACTCATATAACAATAATAGTGTACAGATGTAGGCGTGGTCTGATGATGCCACATACTTTTGTGTAACATTAACGAACAGGAAACTTTGTGGGTTACTGTCACAAGCCCTCAGAGTTTCTTCAGCACTGTTGCAGTCATTACTTAATAACAACTATTAACCACATTGTTGGAGATGGCCGAATATTTGTTGCCTGTAACTTGGGTTTTTTTTTCATGTGTGTCATGACCATCAGAATGGTCCAAATGCACAGGAAGGAGTAGGAGTGTGTTGAAAATTTGTATTACTGATGTCTGAAATTATTACTGACATGAGTAATATGATGATTGTATGTTTTGAATGTACTGATGAAGGCCTCCCAGATCTAAAGCGTGGCCTTTTTGATACACTAAATTGCATTTCTTCCTCTTATCAGTCTTTATCTTCAGGTACCTCAGCAGAGTCGTGTGTGTGTGTGTCGTGCAGAAAGCAGATAAACAAGTAGTTTCCATGATGGTAACAGTAAAGCAAATACTACTCTTTTAGTTTGCTGTCTAGTTCATTATCTCATCTTATCTCATATGTGTATGGCTGCCTGATATGTATATGCATCCTCTTCTTAATCACGCAAATGTTAGCTGTCCTGTGTAAAATAACGCCTTGTTTTGTAATTATTGCTCACCTAAATTTGGATGTTTGTCTGATCTTTGGTCATGGCACAGAAATGTCAAATATATTTTGTGTTTTTGTCTTTATATAGTGATGAAATACAAAGTACACAACAAAGTCTGGGGTGATATTGGCATTTCGAGGTTCTATTAACATTTTTTAAATCACATTTTATAATGTTATGGAGCTATTATTATTGCTTCTAAGACATGCAAAATATGCAGTACAACTAAAGGCTTGTTGCAAACTGAGTGGCAATGTGAAGTTGTTCGGCAGGAGTGCATATAAGAGGGATTACTTGGAGGCTAATCTTCTTCATCATAATAGCTGCTAAAAGTTTCCATCACAGACAGCTTAGTCTGACACAGTTGTCAGCAGCATCATATCAGAAATTGCATTGCAGGGTTGTGCACATTCATAAGTGGGTCAAAAATGATAGCATCCTTCCAATGCTGATCCTATTTAGACGAGCACAGGGCGTCCTCATTCTGATGGTTGTTCAACCTGGCTTAGTGTTTCTTCATCATTTGTCTTCCTAGACGATGAACTTAAGCATGTTGACATGGACACTAAGCCTGAAATCCAAATTAAATCAGACAAAAAAATATTGTCAATTCCGTTCAATCAACTTGAGAGAGAGAGAGAGAGA
>OMOW01103738.1:0-14197 GCA_900312555.1 Lamprogrammus exutus | reverse complement strand
GTGGGGGGGGGGGGGCATTAAGGGCATGAGATCCCTAAATAGCATTAATGATGGATTAAAAGATCTTAGGTTCTTTAACTGCTGTTATTAGGGATGATAATAATAATAATATGAAGAATAATAAGAGGGCTGTAATGAAAAGCAAATCATTTCTAGGCTGCTGAGAGCGAGGCTGTCGCATCTCCCATGATCACCCCTAGGCAATGCACCAAATTCTACAAAATCTTTCAGTCTTTTATAGTGCAATGATCTCCACTTGACAGCTGGATTTTAAACAGCACCAGTCCAACCAAGGAAGAACAGCTGATACAGAGCAACCACATACAAATGCCCATCTGGAAACATTTCTAAAATTACTTTACTTTTTTGTTGTCTCATAATTGTCACTGTTGTGACACTAAAAGAGGCATCTGTTAGCTCGTTAAAGAAAGCGTATGTTATTGTCTTACCTCCAGAATGTGGTGGAGGGCCACATAGCAGAACAACCCCTTGACCTTCACGAACTGATACCGAGCTTCTTCTGTGGGTCTTGAAGTTTTCCAAGTCTGAAAAGGAAACAAAACAAAAAAACCAAATAAGTCAAATATTCCCTGCTAAATCACCCGAATGCGCTTGTTTGGACACCATCATGAACAAATCACTTTTTGTTGATTTTGTTTTTGTTGACCTAGTCATCCCTGTGTAAGGTCACAGTCGATATATGGAGCATAACAGGCGAGGAAAGACTGTAGCAGACTGGTTCATTATGGAGCCTACACGTGTTCGCACAGTACATATCGGCACCTTGGAGATTCTGATTGCTCTCACCAGCAATACATTTCTTTGCACTGTGCGGAGAACAAAAGGCTCTGTTTGTAACCTCTAAAGGCCGACATTCAAACCCACAAACCTCTAGCTGTGAGGCATCGGTGCTACCCAACAGAATAAATATAATAACTTACACAAAAATGCATCACCCTTACATTCAGAGATCAGCTTTGATATGACAAGGAATGCTTTGAAGTATCTCTTAAGAATGGTGGAGTCCTCTGCTGCAACAATTGCACAGTAAAAATTTCAGGGTGGTAAACAGCCTTAAGCTTTGCCTCAGGCCCAGTCACCAACCCCTGTACGTGTCGTGGGTAACACATGTTGTTATGGTGCCACAGGTATTGGCGAAAATGTACAATTCCAAGGCTCCAACTACAATTCACCGGTTCTCACTACTTCAAACAGTAACTTGTGGATGAAGATCAAATTGACAGATTAAAAAGTTTTAAATATTGATGTTTTAAAGGAGAATCGCTGCCAAAATGAGTAAAGGACACGAACATTTCAAATAAATATCGAGCCGTTTAGTCTTTCGTTTGCCATTTAAAATTAGGATTAAATTTTTTTTAATTTTTTACAGTGTAACTTTTTAGACGGCGAATAAAAGAAAAACTCACGCAAAGTAAAACAGAAAAGAAAAAAAACAACTTTAGATTCTGGTGGGTAATCAATATTTTGGCGATAACACTAAATCATATTGCTGTACTAAGCGAATGGATCTGCAGCTCTATAAAGATTTTCTGCTCTTTTTTCCTCATTATTCATATTCAAACAGGTGTGCAAAACACACTTGTGCCTACATGTTGTGTTCTTTTTACATGCACAAAAATGAAGCTGGTGTTCTTTTTGTTTATTTTTTATCATTGGTATTAAAAATGTTCAAAGGCAAATTATTATGCAAAACTTGGCATAATATTCAGATGATTTGAGCATTGTGAATTTGACACTTCCTGGCTCACTGATCTCCACAGACACGCTTCTTCTTTTCTCTTTTATTTTCAAAAAGTGGTTGAGGCACATTGCACTATTTGGGCGAGGTTTGTTTATGGCACTGCAGCTGCTAGTGTTGATTCTAGTTATTTATTTCTGCCATTGGTTGAATGAATTGAAGAAGTCTGTCTGCATCACTGTCATATCACCACCTGATGTGGCTCCATATGAGCTCCAATAAGCCAGCGACAAAGACTTTGAATGTTAAGACCAAACTAAGTAAATGGTGAGCTTTCATTTCTTTTCACAATCCTAAAAATGAATGCTCTATGAGGTATGTTGAACATTTGCATCTGAAAGAGGGCGTAGTAACCTGCCAAACGGCACCATGCTGCTAAGTGACGCACTCTTCCATGGAAACAGGAGCAGAGAAAGAAAGAAGCAGGGCAGCTGTTGTAGTTTAAACTTGCATCACTAATTCCATGTTACAAATAATGAATGGTAGTACCACATGAGCTAAATGCATTATGAAAAAATAGTCAAAATCAATAGTGACACAGAGACACTAATATTAGCAAAAAAGCAATATGCTGCCTCGCTAGAGTATGCTGCTGTGCTGGGTTACACATGAGGGATTTTAATAGCTCCAGTGGTTATCAGGTTACCTTTCATTTATCAAACCGCCATGACGAACAGTGCAAATCTGTTCCTACTATGGACACCAAAATGAACTGCTGAAATCAACTCATTTCCATTTGACAATTGATGGAAACAATAGCAGGTCAGGTGCAATTCCAGCTATTAGCTGCATTGACGTAAACTGGCAGAGTCAGTAAATTGGTATAGATGGGACTTGGGCCAAGGAAGAATTAGATTTTGAGGCAATTCTTTTCACTTTCTTTAATATTACAGCATACGGCATTAGTAAGTATTTTTGCATATTTCTTAATGAAAAAATGCAGGCATGTGTATCCTATATCTATGTATTGCTGTGCATAGAAACATGCTATCAATACTACCAATGTATAGATAAAATGATGCTGATTCAACACTTTTATCTTGCGCCGGTATTGCAAACAATCATTTTTTATAATGAATAAATCATTTAAAAAGATATTTTTGAGGTCAAAGCACTTTCATAAATGTGTTTCATAATGTAGTACAACACAGTAAATTAATATCTAAAGACAGGTCATATAGGGTATCAGATTTGAACATACGTATTCTTCAAATTAGATTCATTAACCTTAGTTAACCTTGCTCTACAATATGCAGCATACTCTTGAGTCGCTGCAGGCAGTGATGTGGACACGAGTGCTCTCTTTGCAGACCTCCTCCCTGCAAAACTGCAACCAATCCACTTTCAAATGAGATTGCTGATTAGTTCAGCTCCAAGTGATCTAAGTGTAAAATTATTGGGCTCACTGATTTATGAAGAGGACTATAAGGTCAGTTAATATATGTCATATTGGCTGCAGAACAAGTCAATTAAGAAGCAGCCGTTAATTATTTCTTTAAACATAAATCTCTTCTTAACCCACAAGCATACATTAAACAATAGATATGTAAGCCCCATTAAATACCTGATATTTTTTCTAAAGATTAATATGAAATTTATCACTTTAGAGTCAGCAATGTAAAAACTATATGTATGTTTTAATGTCAAAAACAGATCAAATACAGCACCTAAACTCGCTGTAGACAAGAGTGCTGCAGGAAGGAAGAGTAGATGTGGACCAATGTGAGTTTTACACATTAAAGCAAAGGATTTCAAAATAGACCCCTAACTGAACATGATGACATGGTAATTTGGTTAAGGTCCATGAGGAAGAAAGGGCACCAAAGTGAGACAGGTTCTGGCACTTTGGTTGCAGGTTTGTGCAACAAATAATGTTGATAAAGTGTGACTTCCCAGCATTGCAACAGAAACTTAGTCAATAATGCCACTGTTCATGATAGTCTGTTTGTGAAGACAGATGAAGATGGGCAAGTATGTAAAGAAGATACAAAGTGACAGCAAGTCACTCCTAATCCAAAAACCTTATTGACAAAAAGTGAGCGGAGCTGGGAGGATAAGGTGGGGTGACGTTTTCAACTTGTGGGCAGATTCTATCTCATGAATGTGTCCCAGCAGTATGGAATGCATTTACCCCTGCCTGGTTGTGATTGAGATGTGATCACAATGTGAGCCAGATCACATAAGTAACATGGCAGAGTGGAATGGTTACTGCAGATGCGTTCAAAGCAGTAAAATGTCCCTTATAGATGTGTTAAAATCTTATTGTAAATTCTATTGTAAGTAACTAAATAATGCTTGACCTAACTTTATGCTTTCCCATTGATAAATGATCAAAAGTTCAAAAGACTTTGACTGTATATACACTTGTTGCCCAAAGGTTGAAATAGACAGAGAGAGATAAGTACATGCTGCCATTATACCCAAACTCCTTCCACTATAAACACACCATCAAAGAGGCAAAGGAAGAGCAGGATAAAAGTCCTCATAACATGTAAATCCACTCATTTGATTTATGCACTTGTTTGTCCCTGCTCCTTACCGGAAAAACAACACGCTGTCTCAACACGAGAATAATTGAGCATCTGAGCGCAGTCCATGGATGGGATGACAAATTTGCTGTCTGCAGTCATTTTCACTCTGCAAATCACTTGTCCTTCCGAATTATATTTTCTGGCCTGCGAAAAAGTCAACAGACATTGCAGGGGTGGGGAACGTGTAATGAAAGAGCTTCAAAGGAAAGATTTAAGATAGTAAAAGGAATAAATATGAGGACCTCAGTTTAAAAAGCTTTTTTTTGTAATGCGCGTAAAATTCAATCTGGTCTCGGTGTTTAAATGAGGTTATCTATTTTTATAGCTCGTTCCATCATATCTAAATTAATTACTATTTTGCAGTGGCTTTCTGAGGGAAGCTTGCCGTCTAGTTATCCGTCACTCAAGGCTGATGGATCTCGGTGCAAGGCTAAATGACTTACCTGTTTTATCTCGAGCTGCGGTTGCTCATCAGAGATCACCAATGAAATTATACGGAAACATTTGAAGAGCTAATTTGCAAAAACAGAAGCACCATTCTAATGAAACTTTAAAGTTGTACCTTTATCATTTTGCACTCCAGGTCACATCAATCAGGCTTGTTGTTTTTTTGACTCAACATCAGTTTGATTGATGTTAATGGGAATGCAGAGTAAAAAAATAGTTATCTGTTTTTACACTTTTTTATTTTTTGGTTTCAACATTGTTTTTTAAATGAGGCAGTTGTGTTTTTGGCTGTCTGTTTTTGTGACCAAATTTATCGGAAAGGTGGGGCATGGCCCAGAAGAACCCATTATTTTAGTGCCAAACCAAATCCAGGGGCAGATTTTGCAGGAAATGTTGTTTAAATGATCAATTAAAATTGGAAGATATGGTGGTTTTCAATGTTTTGTAATACTTGCATTAGACCCATACGTTTCACTTACAATTTACTATGTAGGCCAGGCCTATACAACATATATTTCATCACGACAGCAGGGTTTATCTTGTCAATTCTTTGTGAATGTATGTACGTCTCAACTTATAATGGAGTAGCTGTCATTGATTTGTTTACTTGCTGGGATGCAGTGTATCCTGTGGCCTGCTGTTTGTTGTTAAAGAATGATGGGTAACAGCCCCCTCCAGCCTTGTGTCCAGAAATATGATAATTCTGTAGTGTTTGTATGCTTATTTGGTGTTTGGCACATTATTTGGAGCCTTTCCAGCCAAATGCGTAATCTTGTGTACAGTATATCTACATGGACTGAGACAGTTATTGTGTGCAGGCAAACAGTTTGAAGAGACTGTACAATTTATTCCTCATCAAAAACAACTTGAATTGGTGAGCAAAAAAATGTTCTGGTATACTTCTGAATAGTCTCAAAACAAACTGGCCACTAGATGAATGGAACCAGAAGCTTTCGTGTAGCCCTGCCACTTACTTTCATTTGAAGGCAAGATAGAAGGTTTAGATAAAAGCACCCAGTCCTCCCCAAAAACATACAACAAAATGGACAACAGCAAGAGACATCTAAGGTACTGAATTTATTCCAAAAAAGTCTTTTTGGCATTACTTTTGCTTGAGATCAAAGCTGTTGTGATTTGTGAAGTGATGATGTCTACTTCACCACGGCCACTGATTGTCCCTGTCCAGACCCAAAAATGTGGTCTTGTCCGAGCTGAAAGCATGCAACAACAGCGGTGCAATTCAACACTCAACCCTCTCCATCCACCCACTCAACGGCAAAAAAAGCAAAAGAAGCATTGTTGTGAAAAAGGGATTGAGGAGAGCAGTGAAAAGCATAATTTACAATATGGCACGGCCGATGACTTCAGATGCAGGGGGCCATCAAGGGGGGGGTTTGACCAAGGGCACGCTTTTCTGGGCACACACAGCTGTGCGCTTGTTCACTTTGACTTCAAAAAGAAAGCATGAAAGCACACATTTTGCCTGCAAACTGACATCATCCATTACATTTGTCACATAAAGGAGCAGCAATGAACATGAGCCTTTAAAAATGCATTGGAGTTCCAAATTGCTAATGTTTCGTACAATTATCTCACACAATAACTTCGGTGTTGTGTTCAAAAGGGAAGCAACTAACAATGATTAATAACCTCAGAACAAGTAAATGCGAAGCTCCATCTAAAGCCATTAGCATCAATTACTGTAAAGCTGGGCTGACATTACAAACAATGATCCAGATTAGGCCTGATGATCACATCCCAGACATATGAGCATTCCAAATGTCAGCGCAACTCATCATACTTCAACAAGCGTGTCCAACCGGAACTGTGAGATTCATTACAAGCCAACGCTCTTTGAGTGGATATGTGCTGGGGCGTGGTGAACGCGTTTGTGTTTGTGTGGGAGGATATGATAAGAGGAAAAATGACTAACCGGTAGCTACAATTACGAGCACTGATCATAGTACGATTGTACACTTGTGTTACTTCTCTACGCTGGTTACAAGCATCTTGTCTATCACTTTGTCGCTTCTACTTCTACATCACATACAGCCGCTACTTCATTGATTGAAAGTTAGAAAGGTCACCAGTGGATGGGTCAAAGTTGAATTTGGTTGAATTTTAAGCACAACTGCAAAGTGGAGAATTCAGGTAGCGATTGATCATTCGAGGTAGCACCGCTGTGAGGTTGAGAGGCAAAGCTCAACTGCGTAGAAAAGAACAGCCCACCCACCACGGCAAAAAATCACAGCTGATTAAACCTTTGACTTTTCTTATCCAACAGTGCCTCAAACAGTGGAAAGAAACTGTTTAATTGCAGATTATTAAATGTATAGTAGTCAATATGATCTGGTTATGTAGCTATAATATCAATGATTCAAATTATATGGCTTGTGAAGAGATGAACAGCAAATTGTAAGTATGTTACACCTCTTATAGTGTGTCCTCAAGAGTGATATCTTGATTGTATACTACAGATAAAAAGTAAAAGCTAGAGTACACCCATTAGCTATTTACACCTCATTAACTAAGCCAATATACTCACTGCACATTATCACAACAGCTGAGAGGAGTCTAGAGGATTTATTTGCATTTAAATGAGGTATTCATGTTTTCCCCTCAAGGCTTTATGCTTACTCTGGTGACATCAGAAATTTTCAACCCCAGTGCTTCACAAAATATACGATTGTGCAACACTGACGACTAAATGCCCCAGTACTTCATACAATTTAGAACTGTCAGGGCAAAAAGACGTCTTCGAGATGTCATTCTCCATCTTTGTTTTGGCTTCTGATAGCTCCCGCTGACCATCGTTGGTCCAAATATCATAAGGTTGGTTGTGTGACCGGTGAGGGGTCAGCAGACAGCAGCTCTACTTTCAATTAAAGGACAAATGTACTATCCTCTCCTGTGTCTTCTTTGTCTTCGTTATCTCTAAGTAAACTGTAGCCACCATTGCCAACTCTCCCTCTGTTGATTGTAAGCCTCTTGTACTCCTAACAGGTGACTTGTGACCATTCTGTGACCCTGGCCAACATTCTGGTATAAAAAAAACAAAAAAACACTGCAGTTCTTAAGGACTACAATGCAGTGTTCTTCAACAGTTTCAAGGGGCCTGTTCTATCATTGTTTCATTTCGCATTTTCTACAGTATACTGGGGCCATTAAGATGCTATATAAGCAACGCCAATTGAATGTGAATCCCCATGCAAAACAGTTTTTTAATGCAAGCTCACAAGCCTTCATGAGCTGGGACCTTGCTGACATTCTGCTTGATGTGACGCCTGGCCATGTAGGTGACTCGAACACTAAATAACTCCCTAATTACATTCAAAGTACAGCCTTACCAAAGAGGCCTGTGCTGTGTCTCTAATATTTAATATACAGACTGTTCATCAGTATGAATTATGGGTGTACATCTTTTACATAATCACTGATATAGAATCAATAGACATACTAATCAAGGGCAGCAAGTATTGAGTGGGAGCACCCACTGCCCATCAGTTATCCTTGCCTCAGGAGGTAGACAGCCACTACCCTCTCAGGGAGTAGCATCATCCATCAAAAGTTTGTGACATGGAGCGGACTGCTGAATTATCTGGAGTCCTGCCAATTCCAAAGAGTAACCTTGAAGTTGTTGTGTAGCATGTATACTCACAAATATTATGGGGGATTATCATTTTCAAGAAGAATTACATCTCAGTGTACATTATATTCACTTCCGTCTACAGGGTATATGGTGATCACTCGCTTGCTGCTTGGAAAATTCATCTGATCAGAAGATGCATAGACTACAACATTTTTTTATGGGTACATTCCAAAGGAAATGAAATATAACTTAAACATGTCTTTTATTACATTTACTCCATCAGGTACAAGCGACCCAATTCTGTGAAACACATCAGATATGCATTGTGTAACATTAAAAAACACATGGAATTGAATATTGTCAGATCTAATTCGGGCCACATTCAAATGAGGTAATAAATCTCTCTGGGAATGAGGTTTTCCAATATGTCCGGTCCTTCCCTTTAAAAACAAGCACCTGCCTTTAATCCCCCTGAAACCTTGGCAATAGGAAAGGCGGACTGATATGCTCTGTCACCAATAGAACAAATAAAAATAAAACAGCCTACAAATAAAACACATTAGCCTATTGTGTGATGGAATCGATAACCATGAATAGTCATTATGAACAGGTTAATTTGAGACTTTTGAGTTTAGAATCTAAATGGAGAGAGGGAGAAAAATGGAGGGACAGATCGTCTGACTCTAGAAATAATAGTATGGATCATCTGATGTTCCAACCAGAGAAAGAACTGTAATATTCCTAAATACTGCAATATTCCTAAATATAGTATAAACAGTATATGAAACCTCTTCCTATATGTTCCCCTGACAAAAAAGTGAAAAACATGTAGGGAGTGGTAGGGATCAGGGATGGAATGATTAGCGAATATGATCACCAATGATCAGTAAACAATAAAATCTCCATCAGCTATGTAAAAGTTATTTATCTTCTGCTGGCACCGTCATTGTGTGTCTGTGAATGAGCACCATGACCAATTTACAATTCCAAAATGAAAATCCTGTTGTGATCTTGAAAACGTGGTGTGCTGTTAACAGTCACACAACAGGACGGCAGACTAGTGGATACATTGAATATTGAATAAATCTATATATCTATTAACTTCAACTGATGCTCGGGTATCTCAACTCTGAATCCAGCTCAACGTGACTGTCATCTAAACACACAGATCTAAATCTGGCATTTTGACTTTCATGTCATAAAATGTAACATATGGACCTGTAATGTAATGAAATTACATCATCATCATGTTGTAATAATACATTGTGACTTCAACAACACCAATAATGCGTTTTAGAATAAATACTCATCAGGAACAAGATTACGACAGCACTGATGCATATTTAATTGAAAGAGGCAGATATTCCTCTCACCCATAGCTAAATTACTGAATTAGAAAGCACAGCATGCAACAATGCACTCTACAAAACACTAACTGTCCTTTTCCTGTTTCTTGCAATTTTACAGTCTAATTCAAAGATTCCCTACCATTTGACCTTCACAATAAGTCTGAATAAGTAAATATCACACCGAATATATTCAGAAAATTAAACACTAAATGTATGATTTGTGGTAAAATGACACTTTATTCCAATGTAGGAACACTATGCTGCTATTCTAAACATGTTAAGCTATAGCACTTGGTGTGTTTCCCCCAAAATACACAACATAATAATTAAGTAAAATGTGAAACTTGAGTAATCAATGTTTAGTCCTAATAAACTGTGTGCTAGAGGGGTTTGGTAAAATGAATAAAGAGAAGATGCAATTTATCAGCCTGCAAAATATTTTAGAGTAAAGACATTGATTAAAACAAGATAAATCATTATTTCATGTTTAATGAATGTTGCATATAGTAACGCTTGTTAAATTCCAATTTCTTGCCTTAATCTTGGAGTCAAAATATTCATCTTTTCTGTATGTTTAAACATAAATCTTTGAAGCCAGTTGTAACTTTTAGTCCGTATTATAGTAAGAATGGAGTTTTTAAGAGCTGGAGCAGTAAATACCCAAAGAAATCTGATCTTCTGTATTCACTTTGTAGAAACGACACATGGCACATATCACTACAGACACATCTGATTGAAGGTACATTGCTCTAAGCAAAACAGCTCTGTGCTGCCCTGGCCCAAGTGTGACACTGATAAGTTGTGAAACTCTGCACCTTGCAAGTTAAATTATTTTAAGTTTTTAAGTGTTTTGGGTTTTTTTTAAATGCAGGTCTGAACGCAGCAATTCCACTTGAGTGCAAATCAGAAGAGCCACCCTTTTGGGGAGGTGGTCTCGGCCCGGCCCTAGACAAACTCTGGAGAGGTTCATTTGTTGGGGAACATGATCTGAACTAGTTCTGAACCAGCTACAAGGTGCATTATATATGTTGTCATGCATTGCATTTTGGGCTGACCGCTAGCAAGGCAAACCTGGGAAGCAGGACATAATCTTCACCTAATGTAGAGAAATATGCTGTTTTCATCTGAAAGTGCATTAAAATTCTGTATTTTTCTTGACCCACATGATTACTACAACTGGGAATTTATCCCAATTATGTTGTCGTTCCAGGTTACGTACCCCGATGTTCATAACTTCTTCCTGTTTTGATTTTCTCACTGCTCCCCCAGACATTTCTGACCAGGGAGGAGCGTGCATTCTCACATGGCTTTGTTGATAGTACACATACACAAGTACAGATGCTGTACCACAAAACAGTTGAAGTCATGCCCACCTGGGATATTTCAGAGTAAATACTTGCCATTTGGTCAGGTAGCAGTTCACACCAGGCATTGGGATACAGATGGGTTGTCATAAATGAACACAAGGGCTTAAAAACCATCTGCTTCTGATTTTAAGAAATGGTGCCAGCAAATATGCAACATTTTCAATTTGTTCTTTGATGAAAATCATATTACTTTGGGAATATTACTTGGATATGGTTTATCTAAATGCAATCCTTCGTGTATTAGTGGGTTCCAGTCACAATTGTACCTAAAAATAACGTCCATGAAAGCACAGTATCTGCATGTACATATGCATTATGCCATCACATCCAAATTGAAGAGGAAAGATGCTGTTATGATGTGGCAGCATTATATTAAACAACAAGAGTATGATGCTGGGAGTAAAAAAAAAATCTGATAATATATTGTATGTAAATTGTGAACAGTAATATTTGCAGCTTTACTGAATCATAAGGGGGCATATCATATTTTATAGTGGAATATATATGGGACTACGTGTTGAACTTCATCTTGACACTTATAGAAATGCTCCAGTAAGACACTGAACTGAACTGCTCTGAAAGTGTTTTTGATTAGTCCTTTACTTCTGCCACATGCTTATGTCAACATGCATCATGTCTATTAAGGCACACCCACGAAGTACAAAGCTAAAGTACCTAAAATAGTTTTTCACTCTATGTGCAGTAAGGCAGAGTAAATTAATGTTGTTGTTTTTTTGTTTTTTTACATTACAAAGATTTCAAAATACAACCCAAAATGAAAATACGAACATCGAAATCTGTATATGTCCGCTTTAAATTATTACGTAATAACTACACATTCATGCAAGACATATAACCTAATTTAGACTTAGATTAAAAAAAATAGTGGTTAAATAAATGTACTCCATGAAAATAAAGCATGGAAAACATTTGGCATATTTCACTGGCAGATAATCAGTTGAAATTGATGATCTATAAATCTCTTTGCTTTTCAGACTCATTGCAATTGGGCAGCATTGCAAATATGTATTTTTTATATTTTCTAATGATTACTCACATTTTCATTCCAAAAGCTGTAATTACAAGAGCACTTATTAGAGGTGTGATCTGTCTTGTGTGAAAATTACAGTCAAATTATGCATCAAAAAATAATTGTATGTTCCAAAAGTTAACATTCTGTGCTGGAGATGTTCCGAAACACTACTTGAACCTGATGTGTACATGTGTGTGTTAGTCATCTGCATTACTGGAGCAGAATCTGAGTGTATGTGTGTGTGAATTCCTGCACCATAGTTCCCTAAAATTTCTGTAAAGAATTACATGACTCTCTCTAGTAATACCAGTTGCCCTTTAAATTATTCGCTTGAACCTTCACCATTCAATCATGGTGTGAAGTTAATTAAGCTATACCGAAAGTAATAAAGAAGATAGATGACACTCTGTCATACACCCATGCCTGGACAATGTGACAACAACTGAAGGCTGGTAAGGTCAGAGCCCAGCAATTGATGGAACTGTCATCCTATCATCATCCTATCAACAGCAGAATCAGACTGTCCACATTGGGGATTGACTTGCTTGTCGTCCAGGGGACTAAACAAATGGCCTGAGACATATTGGCGCCCTTGTCCGCAAACACTAAACCTCAAATTCTAATCTGAGCGACCAATCACTCACTTGCTGTTAATGTCATCATTTATGCTTGTTCAATAACTGGCGCATAGGCGCTTATTGACTTCCTCTTGCTTTAGGAATATGAAGTCCACAGGTTGTCAGTTAGACCTATGGAGATGCTTTAACCAATATATCTTCATGATATACAGAAACTGGAGAAACATCATTATAGAAACATTAATTTCCAGAAAGCGCCAGCACACAAATTGCATCTGGGAAACTTTGAAAGTTTTGCAGTTTGTTTATTCTTTCACATTAGACCGCATTACTGGTTGCCGTTCTGAGCCAGAAAGATGGACAGGCTGGCCTTCTCAACTAGAGGGTAGATCTCAAGAATGTGTCTAGGCCGTATGGATTGCACAGATACAGATATGGATATGGATATGGATATGGATATGGATCCGACCACAATGACAGCCAGACCTCATGACCAGACATCATATGTGATCTGGCGGATTGGACTGCATTCCGATCTCAATGAGTTTACAGTGGTAGCAGTGAGCTGCATCAGTCTGCTGACTGACACTATCATCCCAATTGTCAAGATCAAGATCTCCCTGAACCAGAAACCATGGGTCGACAGAACTGTACGATCGGCTCAAACAGCACGCACCACCGACATCTCGGAGTACATGGCGGCAGCATATGGCCTGCGAAAGGCTGTCGAAGAGGCTAAGCGGCGCTATCGGGACAAAGTGCAAGCCAACTTCAAAGAGGGCGACTCCGCTGCCGTGTGGAATGGTCTACAGCCAATCATGGACTTTATAAGCGTGCCCCTCTCGACGACGAGAGTGGATACCTCCCTAGCTGATGAACTGAATGACTTTTATGCACGCTACGAGGCGAATGGCGCTAACAACAGCCACAGCCATACTAGCTGCTGAGAACGTTGCCGTCAGCAGGGAACCCCCATTCTATATCACTGAGAGCTACGTGAGGAAGGTCCTAAGGAGGACAAAAAACAGAAAAGCTGCTGGACCCAATGGCATCTCTGGTCGGGTCCTGAAATCCTGCGCTAACCAGCTAGGCCCTGTGTTTACAAACATTTTCATTTCTGTGGTCCAAGCCGTCGTTCCCTCATGCCTCAAGCGGCCCATCATCATCCCTGTGCAAAAGAACAACAGCCCATTATGCCTAAACGACTGTCGCCCTGTGGCCCTGATATCAGTGGTGATGAAGTGCTTCAAGAGGTTGGTACAGGACTTCATCTGCTCATCCCTGCCCAGCTCATCCGACCCCCTTCAGTTTGCCTACAGAACAAACAGGTGCAGAGACGACGCAATCTCCAACATCCTGCACACCACCTTGACCCACCTGGATGGGGGGAGGGGGAACTATGTGAAAATGCTCTTCATTGACTGCAGCTCAGCATTTAACACCATAGTCCTCTTCACCCTGGCCACGAAGATGAGGACCCTAGTACTGAACATCAGACTGTGCAATTGGCTCCAAAACTGCACAGTCTGATGTTAAGCCATTGA
>OMOW01103737.1:0-11194 GCA_900312555.1 Lamprogrammus exutus | reverse complement strand
TTATAACATGTCACAATAACTACAACACAGTGACTAGCAGATCATTTCCTGCCTATAATCAGCACTGCTGCCAGTAGACCACACACACACACCTGAATTGTTTCTCTCTAAAATGTGCAATATCAACTCTTTTTGTGTGCAATATCACCTGCAACTCAAGTGTGCAATATCTACTTCAGGCATAGTTTTGTATTTTCTTGCCTTGTTTATATTGTTTATATTGCTTCTTACTTATAATTGCTTATTTATTGTTTTTAGTTTATTGCTTTTAGCTTTAGTCTTAGTTTGTAGTGACGCTTCTTCTAGTTGACGATCCACTTTTGCTGCTGTACATTGCAAATGTCTCCGTTGTGGGAGAAATAAAGGATTATCTTATCTCTTATCTTATTTTATTTTACAAAATCCTGTTAGTCTGTGAGATTATACAGCTGCCGTCTCTCACCACACCTCAGGTTCATGAGATATTATGGCTGTCGTTTCCTGCATTTTGAAGTATTTCAAAAAAATCATTCTGATAACTGATTAATTGCATTGATTTAAACAAATTGGCGTCATATTTCACGATATCTAAATAAATCAAAGAGGATCGCGAGTCAATGAGTGAAACATGTGCGGCTCGTCAGGTCGTGTGAGCTACACTCGACCTCTGATTTCTGCCTCTTTGTTCACAAATGGTGAAAATGGCAGAGTTTACTTTAAGAGCTGCTCAAATCTCTATCAATCATATCCCCCCCACACTAAATCCAGACCGCACACACACACACCGGGTCGCAGCTACTAGCAGTGACAGGTGTTAGCATTGGCATCTCCACATTTAAACACGCCATTAAAACCACGCCGGGATTCGATCACTCGTGAGATTCGTCTTACCAGTCAAATTTCCCGACTTGATCCTCGAATACAGCCTCCGCAAGGCAGCATAAAAGAACCAATTTGAGGAGGAACACTATTAGCTTAGCCATCACAGCAGCAGCTAGGGCTTGCTCTTCAGAGGAAGGAGGAAACCGGAAGTTGCCTGCTTCCTGTTTTCTCTTGTAACAGAGAAGTGCTGCCCCCTATATGTGAGGAAGTCCCATCACTTGAAAATATAGAAGGAATGTTACAATGTTACCAATTAATGAGCATTTTTCAAGGATAAACGTGTGGATGTTTTTACAGAAATAATCTCGGCTTTTGAATTTGAAATTGAATTCTGCCACGTTTTAGTAAAACTTAAATTTAAAAGGTGTGAAGCTAGGCTAAATTCCTTTACAATATTCTCAAGATTTAAGCTGAGGTAACTAAATATTGTAGACAGAACAGAAGGGAATCTATACACAAGACAAATAAACCTGTGCTACTGTCATTACTGGTCGTTTTGAGGTTATTTGCTTAATGAGAAATGCAAAGGAAAAATCACAGCAAGAAGAAAAAGAAAGGGTTAAAATGTTATTGTATACAAAAAGTATTTGCTATTAATAGACCGCTTTTGTAGTCAGAATATGGGCAAAGCAGATGTTTTTCCATTCTTGACACTCCAACTGGATCTAATTACAAAGCCAAAAATCCAAATAAAACTAATATTCTCTGAGGTTGATAAAAATACTAAATTCATAAAATAGTTAAAACATTATCGAACTGCAATCAAATTTAATAAAAAAATGTTTTTAATTATAACAGAAATAAATGAAATAAAATTAAATAAATGGAATAATAAATCAAATATCATAAAAATATAAACCCAGTGTAAAGTCCAATGAAAATAGAGCAGGGGTGCACTCACCATCAATGACATCTGGGCTCCACAAGCACAAATTTAGGAGCTCCCCTTAAATTGATATTAGAAACATATACACACATTCAAAACATCATATTGTCCCCATCATATTTGTGTTTCTCATAAATAGATGTAAGAAACTCCTAAGAAATCACAGTGCTGTTTGTTTTGAGGAAAACAATGAACGCTTGCATCTAAACACTGGGGGCTCAAAAATTCTTTTAGAAACTGAAGGTTATTTAATGCATTTCTGAGTGTTTTAAAGACTATGTAAAGCAATTTGAAGAACACTGAAAATGAGCAGAAATTACACCAAAATTACACCAAAACCTACAAACACAACACATTAGCTTTTTTGTGGACACATTTTTTTTAATTTCTATAACATAAATGTACAAATTAAAACTGTACAGTACAAACAATAAACTCCACAACCCATTAACTATACACAACACATACACCCATTATCTATTATAACCCTTTCTTCTGTGTGTGTGTGTGTGTTTACACTTGAACCTGTGTTGATGGAACATTTTTCCTCCGCTTCTTCACTTCGTGGCTCACTGAAATGACAGATACAGACACACAAAAGTTATGATCATCAGTTAGTGCAAAAGCAACAGGGAAATGTTGGTTTACTATTCTTCAAAACATGTATAACCTCTCCATGGAGGGCTCGCTGGATCCAGACGCAACCTTCCGCCTGAGAACTCTTTCCTTGTCCAGTTTGATTTTCCAATGAACATGCATGAGTGCCAGTGTATATTAGATTTGCTTTTGAATGCAGCTATGTCCACCATCCAAACACCTAACTTACTATGTAACCTTTTCCCATATTATTTAGATAATTGAGGTATTCATTGTCTGCGGTGGTTTGATGAACTTGGAGGTTGATGAACTTGGAGTGTATGAGGAAGGTGACATTCCCAGGTTAGCCAAACACTGGAGGCAATTCTTACTTCATTTGTCAGTACAGGTGGAATTTCCTCTCATTAATATAATTACTATTTTAATATAACTGGTATTTTAATGAGGCTTGCTTTTGTGCTGCTCCTCGCCTGTTCGCTGGGGTTCTCCCCGCTATTTAAACAGATATAGAGCCGATTTTTATTTTTCACCATGACATAATTACCGAGGTCCGGGCCTCGGTGACCTCATAGCGGACCACGGCCATGGGTTTGTAAATAATTATAATCCCATGACATGCAGTAGATGGGAGAATCGGTGGAAGAGCGCCTCCTGTGATTTACTTTGAAAGTTCCTTCTTCCAGCAGCCAGTTTTTTTCTACGGGATATCAAGATGGCGTCGAGCGGAGGCGATGAGCACGAATGGACAGCGGCAGTGCGGCCGCTTTTATCAGCTTCATACACCGCTTTTGAGACGAAAGAGCTACCTCAGCTTATTGGGTCTATAATCAACAGGTAACCGGTTTCGTGTCAATAAGCTGCGGCTCTCTATTTGCGTGAAAATTGGCCATGTCCACTCTGGTGTCAGTTGGCTGGCTAACTTGCTAACCTAGCTTGGTTAGTGAAATCACATAGAAACAGTACGGGGTTAGCTTAGCAAATGTTAGCGGCTACCTGGCTAGCAAGCTATTTGAGCCCAACTTCCACTGGCAACGAGTCAGTTGCTACCCTCAGCTATCGTTAGCTAACTTACTCAAAAGGTATTTATCCTTCACTGTCTGGTAACGTATAAATTGCTGCACATAATTTACCACATGTCGCTGGGGATTGCTGACAAACTCTTTAATAAGTTGCTTTGTCATTGTTAGTCTACGTCGCAGTGTGCAAAAAATTGCTTCATCATTAGCTAGCTAACACAAACATTAGCCAGTCAGCTAACGAACGGGCCTCGCAAACTGGCAGGTAAACGTAGTGTTGACGAGTCAGCCGCAGCAATAATTGACAACGTCAGCTAACTTCAGTTGGTAAATTTCTATTCAGCGGCTATGTTGACCTGGACACGCCTAACTTAACCAGTCTTGTCATCGGAGAGTTTAACCTTTCACCAGCTAATGCTTGTCGATTGTATGTCGGTGGTTGGGCAGAAAGTAGGCGGAGACCCTGTACTCATTTTTGGGGCGAGGTGGTGATGGGACGCCGCTGATGTCATTTTAATCAAATAATAATTTTGGCTGTGCTGCTGATTAGACTTGTGATCCGGCATGGCTATTTGGAAATCCGACTTGGTAGAAAGCTGTGCAGTGACAAAGCTTCTTGGCAGACGAGTGTTTCAATTAGGGGTAATAATCAAAACCAATTTGAAGTTTAGGTGAGCCAGCTTGACATTTACTCAAAAACAATTCGATTGCCCAAGGTCTTTACATGACACAACCCGGCAACGTATTGTTAGTTTTAGCAGGAAGTCATGTTTGCAAATTGTGCCCAGGTTGTCACTTGACACTCCTGTTCAAACAGAGGTGACATCAGCTGATCCCTCCAGTGAAGAGCTGCCAAGTTTATCGGGTTCATTTAGCAGCGAAACGACCAACTTGAAAACAACAGTCCTAGTAAGCTGGTTGGTTTCACTTTCCCCTTTATCAAACTAATAACATCAGTACAAACAACATATCTTTGGTCTGGTTGTATTGAGAAATCATTGCTGTTCCAGTATTACAACAAGTGCACCATGTTATATAAAAACAACAATTTCCCCCTATATAAAAATGTACACAATGTACTCAAATTGACTAATGCAGTAAGCGTGTCACTCACGTTGCACTCAGGGCTGCAGTTGCTTTTTGAAGGGACATGAAAAATTGAAGAGCAGAGCAAGAAAATTGGGAATGCTGTCAACATTGAACATACCAACAGTATATTTAACACAACGAATGGACTTGTTTCGTATTTAATCTCTATTTAGTTATGTTGTAGAGACATTGTGTTTGTGCACTTGTGCTCGCTTCTTCCTGCTTTGGGCGGTGCGATCAGTGCAGATAGGCTTGTGTATCTTTATCTATTTACTATATTTCTTTGTCTGTCAAATGGAGAAAAGTTACATCACTTTGGGATTGTATAACTCGTGATGGATAATAGATAGATTAATCTATTAAGCATATAAATAATTAGTAAGTTAATTTGTAATGAAAATAACAAATGAAAACTGTTTGCAACCCTTATTTGGATGCAGTACTTTATATAGTAGTTGCCAACAGTTGCCTCTGTCAAAAGTCTTAGAATCATCAAAATTAGTGTCTTTTTTTTTTTTACACAATCCTTCCCACAGATATTAAAGCCTTAAATGATTAAGAAAGACCTTGAATATCCAGTGTTTCTCATGCAGGTACAGCAGAGAAGAGCCTAATATCTTGAAGAAGGGAGGGTCTCTCTGCTCTCTTTTTCATTGTTCAACAAAGAATTCATGCTCTGATTAAGGTGTGTAGGGACTGAAATGTTAGACCAGTGTGTTAACTGATAAATTCCTTTAGAGCAAGAGCAGAGTGCAAGAACCTTCCTTTAAAAAGAAAAGCTCCAAATATTTTGCAATACATAACCAAGTCATGTTGACCATAAAAAAAACACGCACACAACATTATGTTTATATTTCCCGATGCTGATGTGGATGTGCTTTGGTTATGTTAAAATGATAGATACACTTGCTTATTCATACATTTAAACCTGATGTAGCCAGACTCACATACTTAAACCTTGGAGTTATGAAATACTAGAGCAAAGCAAAGCGCCCCTCTCCAATTATAGTAGTAGGATATGGCTTGCAGTGAGGTCATTGGCAGTTCTAGTGTGCTGTGCTGCCAGAGTGTTGATTTTACTGCCGCTATTTTCTGTTTCCAGAAGTAGTTTTTTGGCATAGTTGGGTATGGGGATTAATGGCTGTGGACATGTGTAAAGGCTGAGTTAACTTCTGTGCTGAGCACTTCCTCTGCATAATAAACAGAACTGAAGTCATACGTATGTTATGCCCACATTTTTGTGTTTGGTCACCTCCAAATATTTGGCAATCCTTTTTTCTGTTTATTGCCGTGTTGAGGGCCAGTTCAGCAGATTGATAGATGAGTGGCTGGGGGAAAGTTAGCAGTATTTTGAATGTATAAGAAACATCCTCGTGGTGGTGTTTTGCTCACACCACGTTGGCCACGTAGGTTGGTATCCAGCAACACAGTCTGCGCTCCTTCTGTCAGGATATGATCTGATCTGATCTGATCTCAGGGTGAAGGGTTGTCACTCAGCTGGGACAGTTTGCCACAGGTCTGGTAGGACGGCACAGGAAACTGCCAAAGTCTTCCACTGTATTCTTCCCATGGTTTTAGAGATGTACTGTATGTTGCAATATGTTTAAGGTTCTGCGTGGTCCATCTGACTAAAGTGTGTCTCATAAACCACCATCTTATCCTCTCTCTGTCTTGTTTTCCAGCCCTCCAATACCGCTTAATGAAATGAAAAATGTCATAAGACTGTTCTATGAAAAGTCAAATTCTATATTTCATGAGATATTTCACTTGTCATTACAGTGAATCAGAAATTCTTCACCACGACAAACAGTATGAGCCTTTCTACTCGTCATTCGTGGCACTCTCTGCACATTACATCACCACAGTATGTGGACAAAGTATGTATTTGTTTCCTCTTTGAATTGTGTCAAAATTGACTAAAGTGTGTTTGAAAAGTTTATATGTAAAAGTAAAGCATTCAACAATAATAGTTGTGAAATCAAAGAGTACTGTTACTTATTCAAATAACTTTAATCGTGTAAGCTATGTTTCAAACTGTTACAGCAAGCCAATTCTTTTTTTCTCTTCTTGTTTAGTTCCAAGAAATCAGTTGCTGTCGGTCGCTGCAGCATGCAAAGTATTGATTGAATTCTCACTTCTGCGGTTGGAGAACCCAGATGAGGCATGTGCGGTGTCACAGGTGAGAGAAACAAACTCATTAGAAGAAAATTGAAGATATTGCTAAATCAGCCTCTTTAGCAAATAACTTCATCATTTCGAGGTATTATTGTAATTAAATAGTTGGACAGAAAACGATTAAACTTGATTAGAGGCAGTGTTCCATGAAGAGGAATTCTGCATATTTGGTATTAGTAGTTTTACACCTTGTAGAAAAAAAGGACACTAGTGATTTTGATTATTTAGATAGAAGTCTAAGAGTTAAAGTGCTTTTCCTGTGCTGTTTTCACATTTCCATTAGCATCCCATCATCAAGTGAATGCCGCGTGTTTATTTTTCCTCAGAAACACCTGATCCTTCTAATAAAAGGACTTTGCACTGGCTGCAGCAGACTGGATCGGACAGAAATCATTACTTTCACTGCTATGATGAAGTCTGCCAAGTTGCCTCAAACTGTAAAGACTCTTTCAGATGGTAAGTTTACCTCAAGGGATGGACCATGCTCCTTTGAACAAGACTTTACTGGATATGTTAAGAGCTCTGTTGACAGTTAAATGATCCATGTAATCATAGAAAGATTTACATTTTTCACAATAGCACTTATTTTATTAGTTAATTTGTTTTCCATATTGACTGGAATTTCTTTAGAAATTGTTCTGGGATATTGTGCGTGTTGATACATTGACCTACGAAAAACCTGGTTAACACACAGTCGTAACTAATTTAACTTTAATTGTGGAACAAAAATCTGCAACGTTTTTGTGCAAGACTGATTTTACCCTCATTTAATAGTGGAAGATCAGAAAGAGATGCCCAGTGCTGTGAACCCTGAACTTCGACATAAGGAAGTGCAAATGAACTTCTTCAATCAGCTGACTTCAGTTTTTAACCCTGACCTTACCACCATTTTGGCCTCCCCATTAGCGTCGCACATGCAGGTAACTGTTAACAGGATCACAGCCGTTCTAACAGTTTACCAGTGTTTTTATTACTTCCAAGAAGCAGCCTGTTTGTCAGCGTTTTGATGGTTGTAATTAATCGTTGTTATTTTTTGCCAAATTTCCATCCAATCATAGGCCGAAAGTGATTGCGATGACCAAACGACAGACCAGGCTATTCAGGCCAAAATGAAAAATGCCTTCGTCTCTCAGAATGTCTCGAGCTTACAGGAACTTGGTGAGCACCTTTTGTATTGTGGCAGGATCTTGTTGACTTCTTAACAATCTGTTTTAGAGTTTATTCAAGTTACTTAGTCACTTCCTGATCTATCTGTCCAGGTGGGTCTGAGAAGTTGCTGCGAGTGTGCCTCAACCTGCCCTACTTTCTGCGCTACATCAACCGTTTTCAGGATGCTGTATCAGCAAACTCTTTCTTTATCATGCCCGCAACCGTGGCTGATGCCACCGCCGTCCGCAATGGGTATTTTAAAAATTGATGTACTTTGCAATACATGTCATTGTACCATTGTTTGTGTTAGTAAACCTTGCTATCTTATCAGATGGGATACACAGAGAGTGGACTGAATGCAAAGTATGAGCTGCAATGTTAGGATGTTTGTTTTTGAGCTTAGATGAGCAGAGCAAATACAAAGCTGACTTTGAAAGCAGAGTGCTAAAACTGCTTGATTGAACAAGAATATCCACAGAAACTTGCTTACTATACAATGTACTGCAATTAATGGGAATGTGTCAAGTAAAACAGTCACAGATAAACTGATTATAGTGTTATTGTGTCTACATCTAAACGTGACCCAATGTCAAAGATGCTATGGTGATCAGCCCTTTGAGGGGTTAATCTCTGCTAGTTACTGCACATGTATTCGATGACTATTGTTTGTGTTTGGGGAATGACTTACAAGCTCATTCTTAAACCCATATCCAGATTTCATTCACTGGTGATAGATGTAACCATGGCTTTGGACACACTTTCCCTGCCAGTACTGGAGCCATTGACACCGGGGAGATTACTGGATATGACTGTGCTGGCTTTGAGCTGTCTCTATGCAGGTAGATAATAGTCTTTTTACCACAATAAAATAACTCCTCGAATGCATGAAAGATCACTGATTGTAATAGTTTGAAAGGAATTTCCCTGTGGTATTTATTATTCACTCTGAACTGTTTCTATCCTCCCAGGTGTGAGTGTGGCCACCTGCATGGCCATTTTGCAGGTAGGCAGTGGCTTGCAGCTCCGCTCTGCCTCCACGGGGACTAAAGAGGAAGACTACGAAAATGATGCAGCCACAATTGTCCAGAAATGTGTGAGTATTCATCAGTACCATAGGCTTGATGCGTGCTGAGTTGTCAGGTTTGGCACATGGTCTAGTCCTGGCCAACACCTCTTCATTGACAAGCCTGTGTTTTCCACTTAGGCATTGATTGCACAGACTTTAATTAACAAAGAAATGTATTTGTGGGTTGAGATCCTGGTGATTTCAGGTAGTTCAGTGACTGTAAGATCATAATGTGCACTTAAAACGTCTATCAGCTATAACACGCAAAATACAATCAATTACAATTCTAACAAAATCATCATTTGTGTTTGCAACAGCTGGAGATCTATGAAATGATTGGGCAAGCCATCAGTAACTCCCGTAGAGCTGGAGGAGAGGTGAGTGCGCAGCTTGACTGCACATATGGAATCGGCTTATTGCCTTAATACGATTTGTATTTTTCAGTTTTTCAGCCACAAATTCAACCTGTGATGACATTTTTCATCATTTCTGTGTTGCGCAGCATTACCAGAACTTTCAGCTGCTCGGAGCCTGGTGCCTTTTAAACAGCCTGTACCTGATTCTTAATCTGAGCCCCACTGCACTGGCAGATAAAGGGAAAGAGAAGGATCCCCTGGCTGCCCTGCGCGTCCGCGATATCGCTGCTCGCACCAAGGACGGAGCAGGATCGCCCAAGCTCGGTCCTGGGAAAGGGTGAATGTCAATCAATAGGAGATTAATCAAATATGCCACTTTGTGCTCAGATTTGCTGATTGATTTTCCTTCTTTGGCATTTTGAAAAATGAAACTACACAAGTTTGTTGTTTGGTATAAAGATAAGTGTATACATTTTCACATATAATTTCAATTGAGAAGCACAGTGCTTTGTCATAACATGGACGGCCTGCCTTTCCTATTATGCTGAAACGTTTGCTAATTTAATGACAAAGCATGAACTGTACATTTTTTGAAGCAGAATTCATATGATTTATTATTAGACAAAGGAAAATGTTAATCACATGAATAAATAATAAGTGTAGTCAGATTATAATAGGTCATTGTAGTCCATGCAAAATATTCAGGCCACAGATTCAGTGCTTCTCAGCTTCAAATTGTATTTGTAGTATCCCCTTAATTTTCTTTTCTTTTCTTTCCAAGACACCAAGGGTTTGGAGTTTTGTCCGTAATCCTGGCCAACCACGCCATCAAGCTTTTGACTTCACTTTTCCAGGATCTGCAAGTTGAAGCCCTCCACCGGGTAAGTGAAGCAACAAATTCATGTGATCACAGAGCGTTTTAAAGGAAGCTTTTGATTCAGGAAAAAAAATCATCTTTGAAAAAGGCACAAAAGTCTACAAATGTGTGCGTGAATTCCCGGACCGGTTCATGTTTAATGTTATCATTTCACATCATGTGGTAATAGTTGTGAGGCGGTGTTATTACACCAAGTGACCATGTTCTTCAAACCGTGTCAAAAAGGTCTGAGAAATGCAAAGGAAAATCTTCTTTCTCCACCCCCCTATTCCCCTCCCTCACCAGGGTTTGGCCAGTGATGGACCCCCAGCTGAGCTCAACATCATGGCCCAGAGCACATCCATCCAGAGGGTCCAACGGCTGATAGACTCTGTGCCCCTGACCAATCTGCTCTTTACCCTCCTCTCCACTTCCTACAAAAAGGTGAAATTATTAATGCATACCACAGCATAGCTTAAAGTTCATTCTCTTGAATTCATTTAGGTTCCAAAGTGGCTTTTTGGCCTCATGAATGAAGAGAGAGAAAACATTGATCACGTTTGTTTGTTGTTATTTTTGCTTCCTTTAGGCTTGTGTCCTCCAGCGGCAGAGGAAGGGTTCTGTCAGCAGTGACGCCAGCGCCTCCACAGACTCAAACACCTACTACGAAGACGATTTCAGTAGCACGGAGGAGGACAGCAGCCAAGGTACGTAATCAGTTTACAGCTCAGAAATTCTGTCAGCACTTTCCAAACCTTCCTTAAATGTTTAAGATGATTCTAGTGTAGGCAACCACATCGAGAAAAGTATGTAGTAGACATGTTACAGTAGGTAGGCTTAACCTGTATAGGGTTTATTTGATGCTAAATTCTGACAATAAGAGCACAGAAGATGCATGAGATAATGACAGAAACGACACATACAGCACAGATAAGACAGGAGCAACCAGTGTCTTTTCAACATGAAAGGATTCAAGAATTAAACTAACCAGTGATTTAATTCCTGGTTGTGAATTCATGGCAGATTATGGCAGCAGTGAGAACACTACACACACACACACACACACACACACACACACACACACACACACACAAACACACAAAAGAATAATCAATTGCACCTCTCACAGCATGCGAGGAGAGT
>OMOW01103734.1:0-14108 GCA_900312555.1 Lamprogrammus exutus | reverse complement strand
AGCCTTAAATATTAAGAAAGTATACAGTGCCAGCTGCTTTTCGAAAAGGTATAGCACTGCATGTGGCAGAATATACAGTATACATAGTATGTGCAATAATGACAGGGGGATATCTATCTATCTATCTATCTATCTATCTATCTATCTATCTATCTATCTATCTATCTATCTATCTATCTATCTATCTATCTATCTATCTATCTATCTATCTATCTATCTATCTATCTATTTATCTATCTATTGTCACATTATGTCATTTTTCAAACATGCAGTTCAAAACATGCATTATCTGCCAGTTATACCCAAGTTTACAGGCCCCAGGGTTGATCTGGGATATGTATACACAAGGATATGTGTGCTATCCTTTATTATGCAGCTTTAATAGTACAATTATTCAAAGGAGTTCAGTGCTAAAAGAAACCGAATAGGTCGACTAGAATGCCATTCCTCACACTTAAATTATTTAAAGAAAATAATCATAAGTAGTGAGTAGAAAGAACATAAGATTGATTATCAACTCCCAGCTGCTTCACATTAAATATAAGCTGTCATTTTGTAATAATTGCTCTGCTATAATAAGCAAACAATTGTCAACAAGCATGTTTATATTGTTTTAAATGTGTAATACAGGACTTTAAAAGACAAAAAACACCTTAAATGTGATTTATCCTCAGATATTGTTTATAAATTTGGTGTAAGCTGGAAAATGATCTTTGTCATTAAACATGAAATCCAAGTACATTTAAAATCTGTAGTAAGGCCGCTGCTGTTATGCTCACATGAGTTGTGTTTAGAGTTGTCAACATGTGCATGGCTGATGGAAATGTTCAAGTGTTGGTAAAAGTGACACTTGAAATGCCTCATTAGATCACATGGCAGTTGGTGAACACTTTAATTACAATGACATAAGTGCATATGTGGCTCCTGTGGGAAAAATACTCTTAACCCTCACACACACAACCACACACTGCAGCCACACAGGAAAAACCTTCAGTCACAACTCCCACAGACACACACCAGCCGACAATTCCTCTTGTTCTCTCTTTTTGTTCAGTTAATCTGTGTTAGTGTTATTTTTGCACTTTCAGGCACTCTTGTGAATTTGTTAAAATAACTTAATTATGATTAACATTAGTTCTGTTTTAATTTGTCTGGTTCTGCGCTATAGATGGAGTGCAAAGCCCTATGGACCTCCAGCACCATGAAAAATAGAAAACGCTGCACATTTTCTACTCATTTCTGTGTCCCTTCCTTGTGGTGATGAAGTGCCTCACACATTTACAGGGGACTTATTATACAGATAGAGCTATGTTCTCATTTTACAGGAGTCTATTTCGAAACCTTTGTAATGATTTGGTGTGTCCAGTATACTTACATGCACATTAAAACTTTGATTCTGATCTGATGGAGGAAATTAATTGTGTTTTTCAAAGGTAAACAATGTAAACAATTTTCAATGTAAACATATTGATTGCTCCAGTTCAATGATCCCTTGTTGCAGCACTTTGTGAGCATGCACTCAGTACCCTTATTATTAGTATTTGTCTTTACTGCGATTAAACCGTACACGTGCACGGAATCAATACGATTCCACATGCCTGAATAAGTTGATTTACATCGCATAATCTAGGTCTGTTACTCGAAGTTAGCATACTTTGATTTGTGCCAATTCCAATTCCATTAAGGTGTATACATGACTTTTGAAAACTAAACGATTTATTGCCTTAATCACAGTATAATCAAAGTTTTAAAGGGCAAGTAAATGTACTGACCGAGTCAAAACAGGCCAGAACAGGCAGTGTCTCTTTAAGGACCCCTCCTAAAAAGCTTAATGTAAATTTTTGCCCCCCTTTCTCTACAAGTTGAAAAGGCCAATCCCCATGGTCGTGAGGTAATTGTCGCTGTCACCTCTGTGACACGTAATGTCGCCACACGCCTCTCTTCACCTGCGGTAGTCAGCTGACACTGTCCCCCCACATCACGCCCTCTTTCGTGCAGGCACCCAGACCAACCAGTAGGAGGCGCTAGTGACACTCAGGCGTAATATGTGTGCTTTAATAACTTATTTGAGAACCCAGCCTAGTTCCACTCATGCTGCAATGATTGCTACTTAGAATGGCCAAAATGACACCATGAAAGCACAGAAAACAGGAATTTCTAAGCTTTCACTGTATATTTATTTCAACACCATATAGCATATACAATTTCAAAATTGCAAATCCTTTGAAATGAAAGAAAAATAACATAGCTTAAGGAAACATGAACAGTGATGAAAAACATGGCTGTCTCACTATTCACCTGCTGAACAGAAACATTCATAGAGCACTTAATTCAAAAGCTGACGACAGAGGATGTGTTGAAATGTTGTGAAACTGCATACATAGTCAAGAATAAAATAATTAGAATTTAACACTTTCACTACTCAAGCGATATGAGAAGTACGATTTTAAAAGGTAAATTACCAGAAAGAAAAGCACAGCTGTAGAAAAGAATAAATAAAATACACATGTATGTCACATGTTTGCCAAACTGATACACTTTTGTTGTTTTCTACTTTCAGAAAAGCAATGCATATCTTAAGATAACTGGCATCACGTCACACATGAGCTGACATAGTTGCACTAGGCTGGATTTTCCAAGGACACAGAAAACGGCATTAAAAGTTGGACACAACCTTGCGCGCACACTCACACACTCACACTCACTGAGTTACTGAGCTTTTGAAAAGGACACTGACAGACACAGTGAGCATCCTTGGTTGACAGACGGTCAAATCAATTTTAGTCAGTTCATTGTCAATGTAAGTGTCCTGGCATCAGAGATAACAGGTTTAAATGCTTCAGTTTTGTTAGGAAACACCTCTGCAGTGTAAAGTAGGTCTACACTGGGCAAGGGAGTTAACAATTCAGCTTGCATATGCGGTAACTTACCATATAACACTTCTTTCATATGGTGTACAGTTAAAACGTTACTTTAAACATTCTGGTCAGATTCTCAGGTGACACCAAAACAACTTGGAGAGGCACAATGACTGGGTGAATATAGCTAGAAAATTGTGTGTGTGTGTGTCTGAGTGAGGGAGAGAGCGAGCCGGGGGACATATTTCTCATCTTGGAAGATTGTAAGTACATATTTCTGAAATTCAACAAAATATGAGTTTGATTAAATGCGCAAAGTTGAATTTATTTTCGTTCTTTGCGAGGTTATAAGTGGACACCTTGGGAACAGAAAATATATTTGGGATTAGATTTGGCAGCATAAGCCCTCGCTGTCCAAATCTTGCGCCAACAAAGTCGATTTCCAGTCAAGTCTCAGGCCCCTCTGCCAAAAAAACAAAATAAAATCCAGGTTTCCAAAAACAAAATCTTGTCCAAAGTAACCTTCACTCCAACCTGTCCACGAAAACTCCAAAGTCAGAATGTTGTTGCTATTGTATCTCCTCCCCCTGGTCCCTGCACCTTAAAATGAGCATCACTGGACATTAAGGAACGCAGTGTGATATTGATGGCATTCACGTATGCAGAGCAGATTATTAAAAGTAATATCCCCATCAATTATCTTCTCCTGTGATGTGAAAATTTGGCAACTGTCCTTTGTGTCACCGTCCAGCGCTTCACCTGCAAGTGATAATTAGGCCGTTCATCAAGCCACCAGCTTCCATCCACTCAGCAGTTTGGATCCTTGCTTATATAAGAGACATTTCAGGTCATATGCAGTCATACGCAGATAAACCTCCAGATTTGTTGAGAAAACATTCCATGTGCCGTCTTGTCCTCCTCAATGGATTCTCTTGGCTGTTCTTTCTGTTATTCCACGTGCTCTCTAAAAGGTCTGGACGCTGTAGGAATGGAGCGTTCTATCCCATGTCTTGTGATCCAAACACATCAGTCTGCTTCCATCCCAAACTGAGATGACTCTGTTGATACAATAAAAGGTTTTGAAAAGATTTGTCACACAGAGCCTTGTGGAGGGCGCAGGTGCTATTCTGAAGAGGGTCTTCGCTGCGTCTTGGAGTTAGAACTTTCAGGACAAGAAGTTGCCTTGAAAGGCTCAAAGATGCAGTGGCACTATTCTTTGTGCACGGCCTCCAGAAAGAACATTTGTCTTTTGTACTTTTAGCCAGGGTGGAGGTAATAGCAGTAGAAAAGACAAAATACAGCTTTTAAGGCTTTATATACAGCACATTGACATTGTCACTGGCGCGTTCTTTTGACGTTTTTCTTAAGTCTTTTACAGAGAGGTCTTAACACCTGTTGTACCTCAACTCTAACAGTAAATCCAACCCAAGATGTAACCCCACCTCAGCTTAGATGTACAGCCAGTGAGGATCGTCAGGAGTACCACGTTACTCCCCCTCTCTGTCAAACCTGACGTAGAATCCAGGATGTAGTGAAGCCTAATTTTGCTTCAGTATTCAGCATCAACATTTTGAGAGAATCAGAATAAAACACCAAGATTACTTTGGGAATTATAGTTCAGAAAAGAGGCTATTCTACCCTCTTCTGTGATAGCCGATGAAGTAATCTCTTTCCAGCACAAAGCAACAGGTCAGATTATTTGGTGTGGGGCTGTCAGATACATATATGCACTCAATTGTTTCTTAAATGTAGCCTATCCAGCATTTGAACCCTAAACTGTCACTTTTAATACTTAATTTGAAGGTAGGAGTAGTATCAAGAGGTCACATCAGGTTAGCTAAGGTCAGCTTAGTGCTTCTCTTCTTCCAGTGGTGATAACAATATTCTTAGATTGCCTGCTTTCTTGATGGTTTTTAGAGGTCTTTCCTGCCTCAACATGGGCTTAGCAACCAAAGATTGCTTGCATAGTCACAAAACATTGTAATTTTTAATCCTAAATTACTTATTTTTAAGTATCCGATCCTGCTGTCCAAGCCTGGCCCTCTCCGTGGGATCCTCCACATCAATTGCATTCCATGTTCAGGCCCTTTACAAAGTCATCTCACAGAGGTCAGGTGTACGTCTATGGGTGCTGTCTTTTTTGATCCACACTGAAGGCTTATTGACAGCTCAGAGCTCTCCATCATTTCCCGTTTGACATTAATGGAAGCGGATTTTCAGCTCAGCTCCAACTCATGAATGAAATGGAACCATCACTTTGGCTGGACATCTCCACGAATACACGTGAAAGAACAGAAATCTGCTCGCCTACTGTGGTGACAGTGGTACCATATTTGCATATGTGCCCTTTAAGGGGTCTTGATTACTTAAATAGTAGAGGACAGCAGTGTGTTTCATCTACTCCGGGTAGTGGCTCCAAGATAGGTAACCACTGTCACCACAAGTAAGCCGAAACAGAGAAATGTTACTGTTCCAAAACTGCACAGCACAGATCAGAACCACAGGAAACACGGAGATTTCCTTTTTTTGTGAATATCTAAAATGTTAATTACTTGACACTTAAGTCACAAAGTCTCCAGGACATTTAAGGTGTAACTACCCACTCATCTCTCAGTTCTCTTTTGGTGCAGATACACAATACAGCACCCACTGACCTGCTGGATCTGACCTGCCATCCAATGATCTTTGTCTGGGTCTCTGTTTCATCTCTTTGCTGAATACAGGTTATTGAAGATTCATTGAAGCCAAATTCACCGTCACATGAAGGACGTTTGGTACTTCAAAATTTCATTTAGTAGATGAAATGAGAGAGCCAACGCAGAGTTCAACACAGAGTCACTTTATTCATTTTAGGAGCAGGTGGAGCAACTTAATGCAGAGCTCTTGCTGGTCACGACAAATCTGCATGGGTGGAATTGCGGTTCTGCCAGGGAAGAAACAATAGATAACGACGGAGCACATATTCGCTCCAAGTTGCGATCCAAAATAGTCAGCTCCAATTAGGCTCCAGATTCTCTGCGGAAAAATAACACAACTATATTCAAAAATCCACTTAACTCCAGTCCCACAGGGTCCAGGAAATCCACACCAATACGACCAGTGCCAACAATTTTACAACGTATGGAATGCTCCTGCTGTCTGGCATGAAGTTGCTTATTGCACAGAAACGATGGCTGCAGTATGGATATGTTGAGAATCCTGGCATGCTGTGAGACTGCAACTCTTTAATCTCCTTAAGAAAGAAGAAATACAAGTCGATCAATAGAGTTTAGTGGGTGAGGCTCACCTCTGGCTGCATTTCCAGGTCCAGCACAGATAATTCCTGTAAATGATCAGCCAGTGTTCTCAATAAATGTTTCACCTAGTGGAGGGTGAAATGTTGCTCGAGCCCAACTGGTGCCTTAGGGTGCCACAGAGTGCGTTTGTGAGTATGCGTATGCGTGTTATCACTTTTCAAGTAACACCGTAAAAGCCTTTTGAGAGTTGTATCACTTAAACATCCTTTCTTTTAATTAGACTGAACTTTCATTTTCTAAGCACTTCAGCATCACCAAATTAAATTTAGTGCTTATCAGTGTAGAGAATCACTGTCAGTATCTCTGATCTGATTGGTATAGACACACTGCTCTCACAACAAATCCTTGTGTTTCTTCTTGTATCTGACACAGCACAAACGTTAGAGACAAAAAAGGAAAAAAGGTGCAGTAGGAGATGAATAGAAAATGAATGACAACATAGTGACGTTACAAGAAGCATTTTGACAGCCTGCAGGACTGTTGGGGGGGCCAGTGTCTGCCATATTCTATTCTGGGAAGGTCACAAGATTCACCTGTTTGCAGTTTGAATGAAACACATTGCATCCTTTCATTTCCAAAACTCTTGAACACTGTCTACAGGTTACTGAATTGCCCTTCAAACATGTCGGGAGTTGAAATTTCTCAATCAAAGATGAGTTCCAAGATGTTTTGGTGGTGCCACTCTGCTCAACGTGACCAAACAACAACATGAATAGAGGTTTTTAGTCCATCTCTTCTTTCCTGTATGCCCTTCTGTCTGTATGTGCCATTGGGTTTCTCAGAGGTGTCCCTTTTAGTAACAGTCCAAAACTGATTCTCCCTGCTGTCCTCTTGAGTCGCCGCCTCCTTACCTGATCATTAGTGTTCATGCAATAAAGGTTCATTATGATTTGATCCCCTGTCGATCTTCTCTAGACGTACTCTACCCAAGTTCAGTGAATTCAGAGTCCTGTTCATCTTTGCTGCATCCAAGTGTGGCCGTCCTGGAGGACTGAACCTTGCCGATTTCCTCTAGGGCACTAGCCAGAGAATCAAGGTCCCCTGAATCCTGGTGCTGGGCTTCCCACAGACTCAGGATCACCGATGATGGACTCTCCTGACACGCAAAGTAGCACAGGTTCCTACAGTGCAAGGAAAATAGATTATACTTTTAGAGGAGAGTGAGATGGCAAGGGGTAAAATGAACGTGCAAGTTACTCCTCATAGAAAGAGCAGATTGCTTTGCACTAATTACATTAGCGCAGGAAAGATGGCATAGATCCACTTTGGGAAGTAATTATATCAAGTGGGTTGTTGTAGTGGAAGATATTATTACATCATAGAAAATGTGGTAACTCTTCCAAAATTAAAATGTGTATGTTTTGCTATACAAAAACAAATATTACTGCAAGCAATGTTTGTATTTTAATTTTACAATGCTTGAATCTGGCCATGAAGTAGTGACCAGTTTCTTCCTAAACTGTTGTTACAGTCCCTATCCAATAGAGCGCACTGTTTCATTAAGATGAGCCCCTGTGATTCTCAGTCACTATGTTTTCCCCTTCTCCCTCTTTCCCTCTTTCCCACCTTGACGTGATGATGTTCCCACACATCCAGAGAAATAATTGCAAAAATTCTCATAACAAGGTAGAAACATTCTCATTACATGCTCCTTGGTGGGCTCGAGGGGCTTAGGAAAACTCTGAAATGCCCCCTTATTCCTCCAAGCATCGGTAATGCTATTTGCACTTTCTGGAAAATGACTCATTGATGTAGAATTCCTCCACCATACAATTTCTATCAGAATTTCTTTGTTAACTCTTGCCTTCTCATGTTTTTCAGACTAACTTGCAAAAAAAAGAAGAAGAGAATATTCACTTTCTCTACGTTCTCCCTAAGGGGCTTCACAAAGCCAACAGCATAGATCTAAGAACCTTCGGCTCTGTAAGCACTTGATTATTGACTTGCTTTGCAGCACAAACAGAGATCACCCATCACCAAACAAGTAAAATCCTTGGCAGCCTGAGCAAATAATGACCTGTAGGACCTCTGGAGAGTTTAGCAGGAGTTGGAGAATGAGGCACACGCAGAGATGCTGTTAATGAGCAGTGCTAACATGAGCGCATTCTGCTGCCAGAGGCTGGGCTGTCAGCGGTCTGAGACCTTCCTTCACATTTCTGCAAAACACAGGCTCCTTTTCTGCAGTTATTCTGAATATGCTAAAGCTGGCTCGTGCCTCTCTCTCTCTCTCTCGGCCTGCGCGCGTGTTTGTAGATCTATAATGGAATCAGCAGTGTGGTGTGTTACTGAAGGCTGGCTGGTGATGGAAGATAAGGCCTGACACAGTGCCTAAATCCCAGATTAAATATACTATTCAATGAGGGAACAGCATTTACATAGTGGCCAGACCAGGATATATGTTTCGAAAAACAACATTTTCACTTCCTATTTATTGTTCCATGATTCCTTTTTGATACATAATGAACAAAACACAAGAACGGAAACATAATATCTGCAGGATTACATGAGTAAAGCTGAAATTCCTTAAATTTATATCATCTGAATGGTAGATGGTTGCAAACTGCAAACTTCAAATGCATCTTTATAATTTACCCTTGTGGGAGACACTTTTTAGACACCCCACATCCCCCATCTGATTGCAAGTCTAACATTGGGTGCGCTCCTTTTGGCTGTGTATACAAACCGGCAAGGGCATAGCAAAATGTATAAATAGGCTTCTTAAAGAGTACACCCTTTCATTGAATCTGGCTTTGATTTACTACATAAAAAATCCTTCACTAGATAGGATGACAGATCTTGGCTTGTAAAAATCTTGACGTTTTTGCCAAGTCTGTAAAAAGCAAACAAGGCCTCGGAAAGGTTACAGTTTTTAGGTAGTTTTTCGTCGTCTTCTTACAGAGCTTAGGGCTGGGTCGGGAACCCTTCATGTGTGGGCCTGTAAAGCCCTTCGAGACAAAGTATGAGATACTGCGCTATTCTAATAGACTTGACTGGACTGAGTGTGAAGGAATCAATCAAAAATGCATCACACAACAAATCAAGTGTCAAAAACATTTAGGTATAATATTCTATAATTTAGTTTGTGAAATAGTTTTTCCCTAGAACTGCTTTCACCTTTTCAGATTCTAATTTCAGCTCTAGAATCAAGAAGGTCACATATTTTTTTTAATTTTACTTAAAAAAAATTTTTATTCAAGAAACAAAGAATTTTCTAGAATGAAGTGTGGCAGAAGTATGTAGTATCAAAAGTGATTTTCTTGAGGGTTAACACAGGAGGAGATAAATGTCCATTGTCCAATGGCAGAACGAATTTCCAGCCGCTTGTGATAAAGCAGGTTAGTTCCTACCTGTCTATGTGGAGCTTTTGAGCCAAAAGCTGCCAGTCCTTCCCCTTGGCGTTGGCTGTGTCAAAGGTAGCGCTGATCCTCTGACGTATGGACAGGGGGATTTTAAAGGCCCTTGACCCTGTCTGAGAGGTGATGGTACAGTCTGATTGGCTGAAAAAGGGAACCACTCCCTTTTCATTCTGGCAGGGAGAGAGACACACAAGAGGTTGGCGTGATCACGACACTGCTGCTGAAAATCTTTTGTTACAGCACCTCAGCATGAAACAAGGTCACGATGACAAGTGTGTCTTTTAAGTGTCTTCACTTTGACTCATCAAGACGCTTTGCCATCTATATATTAAAAGCTCCCTGAGAGGCTCATTAAGCAAGCCCTTAAATCAAATCATGAGTTATTCAGTGTCATAAAAGAACCTATTAACAAGCTGGATACGTGCTCACACACATGCACACACCCATGCACACACCCATACAGTCTCTTTCTTATAATATGTCTAACCTCCACCACAGACGTGTAGACCTGGAGTATCTGCTCCTCGCCTTTGACCTGGCGCACGCTGATCTTGCAGGAGAGCTGAGACGTGGAGTGGCTGTATCGCTCCAGAGAGAAGGCACACTGCAGGGGATGCTGGTTACTGGCCCACACCTGAGAAAAGGAGAACTCCTGAGGCACGACGGAGGGACAGAGCGGACAGAGGGAAGGATGAAAGGATTAGGCAGGAGAGACAACAAACTCATTAAATCCTGGCTGAAGGCACCCTCCTTTTACACCCACTTTGCTGTTTACATGATTAATTAAGGCCAAATGAGTGGCCTCTTTAGCCAATCAATGATGGTACCTAATCAAGCAGTTTAGCCATCAGAAAGAAAAGCAACAGTGGGGTCCAGGATGCACCATATTCCCTTTACTATTTGATAAAATACTGCAAACAGTATTGCATTACACATTATACTGTAAGTTACCTCATGACTTTGCAACCGACGACAATTATGTGAAGCTTCCTTGAGATCATTAGGTCAATACATCCTGTGTTAGAGACCTAAGCTCACATTACAATAGGAAGTAGGGCTGCAACTAATGATTATTTTCTTTTATGAATAATCTATTCATTTTTTCATTGATAGTTTAGTGTATAAAATGTTGACGTGAATCAAAGTTCCCGGCATCGTAGATGTTCTCAATTTTCTCATTTTGCCTGAAATATTGAAAATCCAAAAATATTTCATTTGCAAATACTCAAGTTTGAGAGGCTGGAATGATCAAATTATGGACGTTTTTGCTTGATAAATGACTACAACATTGCTCATTAAAAAGCTGTCAATTTTTTGTCAACTAATCATTTCATTGTTAATCAGAAGTCATGTATCATAATTGATATAGATAGTATATAGATAGTGTTAAATTCACAAATTCCAAATTCTGATCCTTCTGACCTGATGAGAAGCTAAGAACCCTGACAAAAAGAGGTTAAAATTTCCATGTTCTTCTTTTCATTTAGGGCCTATTTTTGAAACCCTTGCAATGTTTTAATGTGAAAAAAATCTCTCTTGCTGCAGTACTGCTGTGCACACTGACCGAAAACGGGACATTTTAAGCTTGTTGCTTTTTTTTTGTGTTGCCACCCGAGATTCGACAACAAGGCAGGCAGTCCAGAAGTCTGTAGCCAATACAGAAGAAGTAGGAGGAACCCTCCCAGAAGTGAACAAAACTTATGAATACTCAAAGTTGAGATATTTCTATGGTTAGGGTTATGGTTATGGTTAGGGGTGGGGGTAGGGTTACGTAGCATGAATTTACAACTATACTGTCATATTCCTGCTGATAAAGTACATCATTTCGGTGTCACAATCCAATCACATCCTTGTTGACGAATCTCAGGTGGGAAATAAATAATGTGTTTTAAGCACTGTCTCCTTATGGTCCTAAGATCATGTATCATGTGTTACATGTTGACATCAATTCAGGCAGTTCAGGACCTATGGGTTTGAATTACTAGATGCATTTCCATAAGCATCAACCTCAAGGTTTTGGCACTTAAACGATGTTCCAACTCATACTCCTTCTCTCTGTTAGATGAACATAGCCCTGAAAGAGTGCTTTTGAGAGAATGGAATCTAAATGTCCCATTTTGACTTCCATAACTAACTACTGTGTGACCCAGACAGTGGCGCAGTGAGAACAGGTCAAACACACTGTTTTATGGATGAATCATCCACTCTTCAGATCCATCAGACAGGAGGGTGGCTACTTGTAAAAGCCTCCTTTAGACCAGAGTGGTGTCGGAATGAAAGCCTACAGTCATCTTCCCTGTAGGACCTTCAGATAGGGAATCTTTCCAAGAAAACCTTCTTGGTATGCTGGATGTAGGGTGGGAGGCTAATTCTGCTAATAGGATGTCACTGGCGGGATAAACATCACAGGACAGAACAGAACATGCACCATGTAGACCCCTGGGTAGATAACTACAATATGTGTGTGTGTCTGTGTGTGCCTGGCGGTCGTAATTAATTTTGTAAGGCAGTGTGTGTGTGGAAGAGATAGTCAGCTTTGGTGATCTCCCGCTGCGCCCTTGCTGCTGTCCTTTGACTTTGATGTGACCATGTAAGAAAGAGGGAAACGGGCAGAGGAGAGAGCTTTAATGGAACAGAGGAAGCTGAGAAGATGAAGAAGCATGGCTTCTCTATGATAACACATAGCCTGGTTCAAATCAGAACGGTGCTGCACATATAAACCTGCTCTCTGCTTTACATTCCTTTATAGTAAGTGACACACAGACACACTGAAGCTTACCTGGCAGGTGGTGAAAGGCTTGATGCTCCAGAGTAACTGTGGGACGTCCTGGATGGACACCTGGAGGCTTAAAGTGTTCCCCCTGAACAGCATCATTTTCGGCTCCTCCAGAAGTTGACCCCTCCTGCTGCGCTCACTCACTGCCACTTCCTGATAAGGGCAGGGGCAGTGGGTTTTTGGGATAGGTTGGGGGTTGGGAAGTAGAGATAAGCCATAGATATCAGATATGGTTGATAAAATCTCTGCATGGTAAGCCAGTGCTGAAGTTGTAGTACAGTGTGCAGCCTTTAATGTTGGCTGGAATGTTGCTGCTCATTGATAATCTAATCTACCGTAAATGTTTCCTCAATACTCACCCAGAGAACACACACAGAGGCAAATCAAAGGCTTGCTACAATAGGATAAACAAGAACAGAACCAGCCTCACCAGAGGAAATATTTCCTATGACCTAGAAATGTATAAAACTTTCATGAAATGCTCCACAGCTTTGTCTTAAACTTCGACTTCTGAATGAAAAATCTAAGCAAAAATAGGACCTAAAGGAACTTTGTATAAGCAACTTTCAGGCAAAGTCGTTTGATTGTGCTGAGAGCACTGAAACTTGAGGCTGAATCACAATCCAGCCCCTCCTCCTCCCTCGGCCCTGTCCCTGCCGCCTACTTTTGCACGTTTGCATTAAGGGTTCACCATATTAACGACAATTCCAGACCAGTGAGGGAAGGGCGGAAGTGGACACTGAAAACTCACTTTGCCAGCGAGTCTCCACCGGTGCTGACTACCTATAACTGGCAGCACTGAATGGAGGAAATATACTACAAATTTAAGTTATGTCATAATGCTGCGGCAAAATCCACTTTACTTTGACCCATTATCAGTAAAGGCACATATGAATTACAATAAATCACGATGCATACACCCTATGTCATATATTGATTAGTTAGAGTTGGAGATGGCTGCCTCCTAATGGTGGCGAGGCCGGCGCCTTCCTTAAGTTAAACTATTTAATCAAATTAGCCTCCTTGATAGGGAGGCAGCTGCAGTGTAACTAAATGAAGTGACGCTGCATAGTGAAGTGGTAGTGGATAGGGGATAAAAGTACAATGATATTGACACTGAATCAGCCAATAGCAGGCCTCCAAACGAAATGCACCACAGATGGATCACAGCATTCATCAGGGTTGAATGTTGTGATTAATGCCTCTGAAAGTGACTCATCGCTCTGCGGCTGTTTCTCCACAATACTAACTTGCGGTGTAAACATGTATGCAGGTGAATCGAATAAAATGACAATCATAGAGTGATGGATGCTGATAGATTTTAACAAGTGTCTCAAAATGTAGGAGATAATGGATATTTCAACTGGGTAAATGATAATGTAAAACATCCCTGAATAATATATATGCACATTTTCTTATAACAATGTTTTATTTCACTTAGGATAAAAGTCTCATTTCCTTCAAGTGGGTATTTACTTCAGGGAGACCAGCTTGGCTGACACTTTACCAATAAACTCTATTTTATGGAGCTTTAACGCCAGTGTGTGGGCACATCTCTTTTATATATCATGCTTTTCCAAAAATGTGTTTTCTTAGTTGGAAAGTGTGTGATCTCTGCATCCGTCAGCATAACGCAGCCATCTGTCAGCGAGGATATGACTTTGTAAAACTCTCATAAATAATTTAGGAGGTGAGACCAAGTCTTAACATTTAGGAACGCTTATATGTTCACATTTCTGATGTTAATTAGTTCTTCAAATGTGAGCAAAATTGAATGATCCTCAGAATGTTAATCTACTTTATCCCAAAATTGTACTTAACA
>OMOW01103733.1:16387-26683 GCA_900312555.1 Lamprogrammus exutus | reverse complement strand
TTCCAATGCTTCCAAAATCGCTTACCACAGTATCATCCTCCAAAACTTACCTATATAGACGATAGTTAACAAAATGGTCTCATTAAGTTACAACAGTGATGTCATCCAAACCACCAGTGATGTCAACCAAACTTTTACAACTTTTGAGTTACAACAACAATGTCATCAAAACTAGCAGTTACAACAATGTAGTCACATTTATACATTACTAAATTAGACATTTCAGAATAATATGAACCTTATGAATTACTAATTGGTGACATCGTTTTTGGCTCGCACAGTTGATGTTAGTTACTGTAGCAGGAAAGAGTGCACTCGACACACAGAGGTTGTGGCCTCACACTGATTACATTAAAACAGACCAAACGTTACTTGTTCTTGGACTCTATCCTCCCACCAATCAAGAGGATCCTTGAAAATTTTGACATGAAACTTTGTTTATATGTTTTGTGTTGGCATGGTATTTGTCCTTGCTTAATGAAAATCATTTAACTAGAAATTCCTGGTGCCCTGCTTTCATGGTTTTGTTGTTTTTTTCCTCGTTTTGTATAAACTTGTGGGTTATGGTCATGTTATGGCTTGGAGTGTCACATTATATCTGCATAGCACTATCAAATAACTCTTTGCTTCCTTTTTGTCTATAGATTACTCAGAAACTGCCGAAGATGGTCCGGCCTCATTTTGGGCCACCTCGTGGAAAGCCCAGGTAATGTAGACCTTGATTAGACTTATGTCAAACTCTAAATACACACGGTGGTTTTTTGCATTTGTTGTAGTGATGAAAGCGAACTAAAAGCTAGATCTTGGCATTTTAAATCAATATAATTAATAAATGTGATGTCTTAAGAATTTCCATGATATTAACAGCATTTTTTCCCCCTTGTGTCCCAACAGACCCTACACAGATGGCCATAACACTGGCCCATATGAAGGAAATTATAACCCTAACTCCAAAGGCCGGAGAGATGAACAAGGCTATCGAGGAAAGGCCCCTTTCAGCTGGAGAGAATCCAGAGGTAGAGGACGGCCCCCAATTGCCAAAAGAGTCCCATTGATGGGAGAACGGAGGGAGCCACCTTTCAATCACTGGAGGTCCCAGAATCAGAATTCGTATCAATCATACTCTCCCCAAATGGAATCACATCACAACCAGAGGAGGCCCTCTCCATCTAGGCCAAATCGTCCCCCCCATGGTCAGCATCATTCATCCTCACGCAGTCCTGCACAGGGTTCCCCTGGTCAAAGGGGGCCACCTTTTCATGGCCATCCCTCAAGTCACAGGTCCTCTTCCCCAAGACATTTTCGTACCCACCCAGCTGATCGGAGGCCAGGCTCTACACCACCCTATCAGGGGTCTTTCAGGGGCCACAAAAGACAGCCAAGTTTTCTCCATCAGGAGCACAAGAGTCGCGACCCTCGTGGGAATTACAGTCCCAGGGAAAGGCAGTATGAACACCATGGCATGAAGCGCTGGAATGAAGCTGGAGTGTTTTCTAATCCGCACAATGGAGAGCAAGGTCCCTCTGGGTCACAGAGGAACCCCAGAGAGATGCATGGGAGAGGCTCAATTCCAGAGAGGTACAGGAGTGAAACCACAATCAAAGCTGGGTAAAATTATTAAAGAGGAGGCCTGAAGCTGGTCCAGACCTCCCAGTCACAGGGGATGTAATAATTACCTCTACCCTGCCCCCAATTTGTTATTAGAGGGTAGTAATTGTGGTGTGGTGTAAATGTGGTTTCACCTGCCCCCGAGGTGAAAATTACATCTCTGATTTCTCATTTGAGGTGTTCTTGTTTCATACTGTCTTGGCATTATGAAGGGGCAGCATAAGATAAGATAACATAGCATTCCGCTTCCCCCTTGACATGGCAGTGGATCTACCCTTGTAATCATTTCTCTATTGTTTGATGGATATACAGGTGGTCATCTGAGCAAGACTCCAGGCGGCAACGTGGCGGTGTGGAGAGGCAGGGCAGCAGATCCCACAGTAGAGAGAGGGCACAAGATGTCCATTCTCACCTGCCCCCTTTTCGAGCCCCCTCATGGAAAGGAGGTCCATCACCCTCATCCTCCTTCCATAAGAGCCCTCAGGAGAGGCAAATGGGAGGTCCCCGCAAGAGGAGGATGTCGGACTTCAGCCTGCCCCCCACAGACCCTGCACTGGAACATGGAAATCCTAAACACCCCAGGAGAGAGAGACCTCAGCTCCTCAATGTTCCCCGGGCATTTGGTTGTAAACCTATGTCTCTTAGGGAAAAAAGTCGCATACTGAAGAACAGACAAATGAGAGCAGAGTCTTTGATGAGGCTCAGAGTACCTCCACCTATGAAACCCAGACTGGGTGAGTCTGCTTCACGTGGAAATCTCAGCTCTCTTCTTGCTATCAGGAAGAAGCGCTTCCAGTCAAATGCAGCTCCCCTGAAAAAGTTGGAAACAAGGAAGTCACCACCCAGACTAGATTCCAATGCAAGCAAGTCTTCAAGAGACTCTGACACAGGAAAAGAACAGGTGGAGTCCCGCCGGTCCTTGAGCAAACACAGGTACGGTATTTTCCTTCTAGCACTGTGCACAGGGGCTTGATGATGATTAAACGGTCAAGAAACAATTTCTCTGTATGAAGTGGGTACCAGCCATGGAAACTGGAGAGATCGTGATGAGCTAAATGTGCAACATTGATTCGGTTGATGAAAAGCTACAAAAGGTTTCAAATGCCTCCCTGTCTTCTGCGTGCTGCCTATGTTTCAAAATGCCCTCATAATGAGTGGCCCGAAGAAAGCTAATAAATTGGCCCTCAAGTCTATTTTAAAACCTGAAAAAGCATCAGATGGGCCTGGGTTGCTGATGGATTCTCAGTTTTTCAGTATTCAGTGTCATAAAGAAAGATGTGCTGTTTTGAGATGTTATGAAGATGCCCTCACCAGCCATGTAGAACAAAACCAGTTGGAGCTGAATAACCACATTAAGCCTAAAACATTACACGTCAATGGAACTTGAGAGCAGGGATGAACAGGAAGAGGACATGAGATTGTAATGATGCCCTTATTTTTTTTTTAAATCATCGGAAATGTATCGGATCACATGGATCTTGGAATATGTGATGCATCAGGATCGGCTGTCGAGCTTTGGCAGTGGACTATACAGAGAGGCCGTTTGTGCAGGAAATAACATCACAGCACTTGCTAAAAGCACAAGGCAATGGTAATAGCAACGTGGCATTCTTGAACATGGAGTTGCTAAAAAAAAAAGCTAGTCTGAGCTGTAACATTTTGAATATAACCCCAATGTCAAGACTGATGATGATGTTACGAACAACAAGGCGCCATGAATCAATGAAGAGGAATTTTTGTTGCTGAAGAACAACATTTCTTTATACCAAAATTGAGTGACAAACTGCACCTGCACTGAAGTTCAGTGATATTCGTGAATGGAGTTCTGCACTCAAAGAATCAAAATTGCCCCAGTGATTATACACATAACCAATTATGAAATGTCACGATCAATTTTTATTTTTTATTTTTTTAATGTGAAAGTAAAATTCAAGACAAATCAAACGCAATTGGAATTTTTAAAAATAGTTAGATAATTTTACTCAGGAGTTTTTGCCTTTGCTTGTTCATCAGACCTATACCTACATGAATGCATACACTATGCCTGGAGTAACACCTGCTTTGTGCTGAAATACATCGTGTGCAGTCAGAATGAAGTAAGTTCTGCCAAAGGATTGGCTTATTGGAATTGGAATTCGTCACCATCTGAAGCATGAAACATCATTAATGGTGCTACGTCATGTCCATTCAACATTAGCAGAACCACAAGCAAAACTACCGGCTGGTGATTAACTGTCTAGCTTCAAGCCACCGTGTTTTGCACGAATCAAACCTGCAACCTCAGAGTGACAAGCTGGCCTTCTCCCATTGTAATCATATCCAGACAAACGGGGGCCTTTCATATGTCTTCTTAAATAGCTGGAAAAAAATATTTTAAAACCATTTTTGGAAGCTGAGAGTACAAAAGGAGATCCTTTACAGAATGAAACCAAACTCGAACCCAAACAGCGTGTGATAAAATGGTGATACAGTGAGATGGACTTAAGAGAAACGAAACCTGAGATCACAAATGCCAACTATCTCAACTTGATTCTACATGAAGACAAGCAAGACCAGCTTGGTATTTGCAGTGTTACCATTATTATCACTATCAAGTGTATTTGGCTGCACCCACAGGCCATGGCGTTGTGATTGATTTGATCTAAACCTAATTGTCAAAATGTGCATCACGAGATCGAGAGAAATATTCACTTTTCAACAACAAGGCCATTGCGTGGGCCTCCTGTCAATCAAAGGAAGCACAATCCATGGCACATATGGTCTCAAGCTCCTAGCTTGTGTTTCTGCCCAGCATCAGAGACATTTACCTTTTGTGACGGATGAAGGCAATGCTCGGCCAGTACTCTGCATGTAATGTCAAGTCACTAAATACTACTTCATGAAGAGGCAAAGACAGCACTATACTACGAACTATCTTCAGGTGATCATCATGAAAAAAACCTCAATCAACCACCAAAGCCCAGTTAAATTTGAAGGAGGGTAGAGGATAAATGGAGCGAGAATCCTGAGGTGTGTGCACCATAAAAGCCCATAGTCAGTTGCCATGAAACATGGCCTCTTCCGAGGACAGACAAATATTGTCTCACAGCAATGGAGAAGAAGCTGCTAAGATGACACATCACCAACTTGGACACGTTCAACCAAGACTAAAAGCTCATCAACTCCAATGTACGTCATTCGGAGAGTGATTGAAGAAAACCACAGGAACAACGGAAAATGCCCTGCAAATAAACCTTTTGAAGATCAGTCTGACACTGACAACAACATACTGACCGCCTGTACTTCTGAGCAAGCATGATAGAAGATTTGGTGATGTGCTCTAGACAGCTATCTTAAAGTCGTCTACAAGATATGCCGAATCTAACAATCGCTGAGTAAATGAGGAGAGCTCAGAATGATTCAGGGTACAAAGATAAGAGTAAAGAAGCATGGAGATTCCATGGTTTTTGTAAGTACCCATGTATGATGCGTGGCTTTATGATCTTGTTATATTTGAAAACAATGCTGTTGAAATGATGGATGATTTTATTTATTGTGCTCTTTTCCATTTGATGTCCTTAATCACTGATGACTTGAAAGAGAAGATGTTACCTGTTACCAGGCCATATTTAAAATGTTCATATAATGAACTTTGGATGGGAATGCTGATGACCTTAATACTGGCTATACTGATCTTTCCTCAGATCTTCTCCCATTGAGAAACTGAGTGACCTTGTCGTCGTTTCTCACTGGCAAGCTGGGCCAAGTACGTCAAAGAGTAGCATGTCCCCGAAGGACCACAGCCCAAAGTCAAGGACTGGTACTTACATTCTTCGTTGTCATCTTATTTGTAAATTTGACAATCCACAGCACGTAATCTTGACTGTACAGTCCTCTTTAATATTAACCTTTGTTTTGCTGATTTTTTACGTTGAACCTTTAGGCTACAGCTACGGGGCTAATTCTCTCCTTTATTTTTAGGTCGCAGTGCAGATTTGGATACCTCGCCAAACAACCGCCTGTCCAAAATGAATGACTGCAGAGCATCATTTGATGCCCGTAGAAGGCACTATTTGGACAAGAGAACTTTTAGGTACCCTACCAAGAACTTTAGGTAAATGAATTGAAATAATTGTTTTGATTGGATCTTTGAACATAGTCTATGAGGAGATCAGTGATATGGTCAATATACTGTATATCTTATGAGGGTATGTAGATGTGACAATATTTAAGTCTATTTTTTAATACTTAAAGGATAGTTAAGTTTTTAAAAAAGTGATTTACTATCGTGTAGGACACTATAATTTTCAGCGATTACAGATAGACGAGGAAACTACAAACCTCCTTATGCTATAGTGCAATCGATTAGCCCTGCTATCATTGTAAATCTAACAATATTTTAACTTATATTCAATTGTTGTCAAGGGTGTTGATTCATTTAAATTAAGTTGGTTGTAGTTTTTGGTGGTGTTCTTTTGGACTGCATTTTATTGAAAGGTGTCCCTTTGCTGACATTCCCCAGGCCCTTTAATACAATGCAAGACAACTACAGACCTGGGAGGCCCTTCAGGAAACCACCACCAGGGCCCACACAGGTTAGTGGCATTGGAATATACATAAAGTGTCAGCAAATGTAATAATTTAGTGAATTATTGCATATACATAGGGAAATTCTGACATTTAGTCTCCTATCCTGAATATTCCAAACAATGTTGTTTGTGATGTTTAAAGCTTGGTCATTTGGAAATTGCTGTAAAATGTATAGATTTAAATATGACGGCTGAAAGGGACAGAGCGCAATTGCAATTTTGAAGTATTCAATTCTTTGAAAAATGTATTAAGTGAAATTGATATGAGAAGAAAAACAATTACTGTGTTTACTTTGTGTTATTATTAAACATATGTTGTATATCTGCACTCTTGTTGGCATTGACATTTGCATTCATTCTTTGTTCTTCTGCTTTACAGAGACCAAAGTTCCCTGGTGGTCCAAGAAAGACAGCACCTGAACTGTCAGGACATGTTAGAAAACCACTCATGGTACATATGCCGTTTCAACACAAACACATCTTGCTGAGAGAAGTTTGAATGTGTCATTGTCTCAGTTAAAAATCACTAAACTAAACTAACTTTGAGTTTCTGTTGTTTTATTAGGAGACCTTGGTGCCTCGTCCCTTCCCAAATCAGAGGCCAGTGTTCAGAAAGAGTTACAATATCATGTCCAAATACCGCAACATGCGTGTGATGCGTCAGCGTGTACCGTACAATCGAGGACCCAACCAACAACGCTGGTGAAAGCTCTTGTAAGTTATGATGCGTGGCTGTAAATGTGAGATTGGACCAGATTATGGGATTTTGGAAAGATTTTCTCAATGAGGCAAACCAAAATGAATTTGTGTCTTGATCTCATCAGACGCCCAATCTGGTGACGCGATACTGGAGAGCTCGGATATTTCACCAACTTCTTCACGACTGGGTGGACTGTACAAAGTCTTTTCTCACTACATAGCCTAACCTGCCCGCATTTTGTGGAAGTGTGTAATTGATTACAGCTGTCGTATTTGAAGTACTGCAGTAGGATGTTTGTATGTAAAATATACCATTGCACATTCTAGTCCAGCTTTTTTCCTGGTTATGTTGAACTTTTTTAATTGCTGCTTATGACCTTAGTCTTCTTTTTGTTAAAAACAGTTTTAACATGTTTGTTCACCAGCAGTAGCAGTAACTGATTTCAGGGTTGTTGAGTCAAAGTTGAGTTTATCATTTTCAAATGTACACTTTTAAGGTTCACTTGAGATGTCCTATTTGATGACTAGGAGGTGTTGTTAGTTTGGTTAAGCTGCAGCTTTTCAAATGGCTATGAATTGTCATGCCAGTGTTATCATTTTGTCAATCTGATGTTTGAAACTTGAAATAAAATCAGATTCTATAAGCTTCATTCGAGAGTTGTCTTTGGTGTGAGAGAACTGCATGACTTAAACAAAAATACTTATCAGTGATGATGCATAATGGCCTATAGAACAATTAGAATTGTATTTTACTACCAAAACAGTGAGGAATTCTCAATGATTAATGTTATTGTAATAGAACAATGAACCAATAGTTCTAAACCTTTCCTGCCATAAGTGTTTGGTGGATTTTTGGTCACAAATTTGAATGTAATTCAGAAGATGGCTTGTGAATTATATAGAAATTATTTGAGTCAAGCCCATTATACTTATTTGATATGTCAAATATCACTTTTGAGATGCTACTGCAACCCTATGTACATATCAATCAACCTCAAATAGGATCCTGATGCCTAAGGCACAATCATGATCAATTATAAACAGTCTAAACAGCAGGAGGTAATTAGAAATAGTTATTCCATGTTATTATCAAAGATTTAGAGTAATTGGGTATAATTAATGTAATTGCGCCTGTGTGGAGACGTGGGTTGTGAGCTAAGGAACATTACCCTAGATTTTAAGGTGTTATTTAATATTTTTAAAATTCTGTTTGGCCATAACCAACCACTCAGTCAGTTTGTCCTGTATTAACACTAGGTTAGCACTAGATGGTAGCAGCCATCTTTCAAACCAAAATATTCGCTACGATTAGATCTAGATCTGATGGTCAGAAATACATTATCAGAAAGGAGCTATATTTATCCAGACATAGCCAGGTGCTACAAATATACAATAACCACTGTTATCTTGTTGAGATTGTGCTTATTCAGTAAAATACAAACAGCTTTAATATATCTTCAATAGCTTCAAAGCTCGATCCAGAACAGTTCCGCCATTATTGAATTCTATTAATATCTCCAAAACTAATAAAGATAGATGTATCATTCAAGTTACTATGGGTACTGTGGATTATAAAAGTCAAGTATACATAGAAATGCATGTTTCGGTGTTAGACATATCAGAGAGAAATGTTCTGCCTTGGCGGATGTTGGTGCTTTCTGAGTGCTTTCCCGTTAAACATGAATTAGTATCTGTGTACGGCAGGCTGCCCCTTTAAACAGATCTCACCCTTCAGTCTGCAGCCTTTGCTCTTCCCTGGTGGTATTTGTGTGCAGAGAGCAGTGCTGCACTGTCCCGTGCTAAACTTAGCCCTCACACAGTACCACTTCTCATCACAACATACTCCCCAGACCAGTGGCTTACAATGGGACCCTGGTGGGTGGTGTCAAGTTACTGCAGATGCTGCTGTATCTCACTGGTGACGCCGGCAAAACAAGGTGAGTGTACACAACAGATCCTTGACTGGAACAGACAATAATCTTGTTATTGGATTAGTATGTTTCCTAATTACTTTAAAATGTCTCTGAGCTCCTTCTCTGCATCAGTTCCAGCATGTGTTGCTGTCATTTGTTGACTGCAATGGCATGAGAGAAACAGCTGCCTGTGCTGTGTCACCCTGCTTTAGGTTTCTCAAGAGTTGGTGCATTTAATTGTACAATTTGGGGCTCTTCTATGTTCTGAAAATCCTTGTCAAATTTATACAAGAATTCACTTTTCAGCAAACATGTTCATTTTCCCCCCTAAAAGGTAAAGTATTAATCTTGCCTTGATTTCCTTGTTTCTATTGAATTTTGCTCCACTGACTTGCTTCAATCTGTCATTTGTAGATTTAGACTTAAAGACTGCAGCTTTTTTTCTGCAGTCTTTCATTCTGTCACCCTCTACGCTTTACCTCGGTATTCCTCTCTGTCACCATGGGCATCTATAGCTCTGCCCTCATTCCTGGTAAGCCTTGCGACTACTGTTATTACATCTGTTGCAACATAATTTGAAACACTACGATCCATGAATGCTGCATGTTATAGGCTGAAACAAATACAGTAAGACGTTAGTAGTCTTATTGCCATGAAAAGCCCTGCTCTATAATGATAATAAGCCCCTATAATGATGGATTTCTGGGTTCTACACAGTGTGTTTTAACCTTTATTCTCCATTTCTTTCAAAGACACTGAAGAATTTGATTCAATTGTGTCAGTCACAGAGAGGCTGAATGAGCAGGTAGCTCATGCTGCAGATGAGGGCTTACAATCAGAGCTTCAGACTCTGGGAAGTATACATTTTTAATAATGTATCATTGTGTCTATCACAGGTTTATGCTATATCTATGTCACGTTATGATATTATTTGACTATTGAGCTTAATAGAACTATAGAAACATGGCTTATTCTAAGAAAGGAGACGGTCTCTGCAGTAAAACATGACTTGCTCTTCTCTGTTTGTGTCCCATTTGTCCTTGGGATAAATTTAACCTTTTTGAGGAGGCCATTTGAGGTGGCACATGCACACACAGCTACATAGCAGGAGATATTTGGTGTAACACTTAAAACAAGGTCAAAAGCTGCCTACCCCATATTTTCAATTTTTTTTGTTGGAGCACCAAATTATAATCAAGTGTTACTGACCCTAAAGAGCATGTTGAAAAGCGTCCTTGGGGAATCAGTTACACCAAAGGTAAAAGTATTATAGTTCACTTATCAGATGTCTCAAACTAGACTTGACTTACAGGTAACACTCATGATGGAGGTGGAATGCAAAGATAACAAAAACCAAGAGAGATCGGAAGAGCGTCGTGTAGGGAAAGAGTGTAGATCTCGGTGGTCGCCGTATCATTACAAAACAAACAAGACTGCCAGTTTTATCTGACCGAAGGTGCATTCACTTACGAGTACGTACGGAGAATAAGAATGAGACCGGAACAAGA
>OMOW01103733.1:0-16367 GCA_900312555.1 Lamprogrammus exutus | reverse complement strand
TCAAGCAGAAGACGGCATACGAGATTCCGATCTGTGACTGGAGTTCAGACGTGTGCTCTTCCGATCTCGTATCAGATGTCTCAAACTAGACTTGACTTACAGGTAACACTCATGATGGAGGTGGAATGCAAAGATAACAAAAACCAAGAGCTGGATTCACTGTCGTCAAGATTACATGAAAACACTCAGGAAACAAGTCAGAATGGGTCTGTCCTTCCGGTAAGTGTATAAGAAAAACTAGAGCTGTATCTGTAGTCACAGTAAATGATTATTTCACAGTTAGTAATGATGGGTTGTTCTCCACAGGTGGCTGAAAGCAATAGTAAACAGCCACCTGCCCCCTGCAGCAGTGCCCAGGCTTTCGCAGCTCTGTTACCAAAGGCTCTCTCTGCCGTGTTGCATCCTGTGCCGCCTCAGCTCAGTTCTGACCTCAACACCTGCCAAAATCCAGCCACACCCCTTCCCTCAAACCTGGAACAACTGCGGACAGAGCTGAAAGACCTTAAGGACCAGTTTCAACAGATGAAGACCCAGCACAAGTATGGCTTTGGTTATCATCTCTTTTCAAGGCTGTAGCTGCAAGACTTGACTGATAACTTTCAAGCCTGGCACAGAAAGATTCTCAACACAAGTGTGCAGTAACACTTATGGTATTAAAATATGTCCAAAAAATACTATTACAGCCCTGGTTCACTGTCTTTTATGTCAGGTGCTGAAGTTATCAGTCAACCCTCTTTACACACAGCTGGTGACTTTTGGCTCCTGCCTGCACTTTCCTATCATACACATAAAAACATTATTCTATTTGTGACAGACTATGTCTACCCATAAAGAACTAACATTTGTCCAGTCAAACAAAATGTAAGATTAAATGGCCTTTATGTGTGAATATGAGTGTGTTCGACCTAGTGTTGTGGATTGTGCAACAAAGTATGGTACATGATATAAGCCCCATTTTAAAACCAAAATACCAAAAATATTAGTAAAAAACATATAAGATCAGACACTTGAAGACCACAAAATGCAATGGATAATCAATGGGGGCCACTTTCAGTTTTGGGTCCGAAGCTGTGTTTACCACTGTATCAGTCTGAGGATAGTAGTGTGTGACATTTGGTTTCATTCATTTAGGAGAATTGCTGGATTCACGAATATGACAATGTCTTCTGTTATAGCAAAGAAATTAAACTGCTGATGAATGAGCTCGATGAGGAGAAAAGGATTCGTTTGACTTTACAGGTATGACATTAAAATAGCTGTGGCTGTTTTGTTGCACTTGAAACGAATACAAGTCGGAAAAGTGTGTTTATATTAATTCAGTTTGAAGTCTGTATGACACAATTACTAAAAAGGACTCATTTTATAGAGATATCTTGTGCTCCAAAGGATTGAAAAACTTAATATTTACAATACAATGACAGAATATTTTAGTATGTGCTAGGTTTTATTTTTCTTGTTTTGTTTTAGATGGAGATACAGCGCATGAAGAAACACATGTCTAAGTGAGTGGACCAGAGAACATCACAGACGACTAATCCTGATGTACCTGATCTTAAGATTAAAGGTGCTATTGTGCACTTGCCTGATGAAGGTTTTCGTTTAGAAAAAAAGTTAAAAGTAATAATTATGAGAGAATATTTACTGGAACCTATAGAGACAGAGTCTATACCATTGGTTTCTTATCCCCACCACCTCTCTCTGCAGTTCAGCTGAACCAGACCATCATACTGTAATTTACAGTGATATTTTTTAAATTTGAAAATACATATACATTATCATAAATGTATTATGTCAGCGATTTTGAAGTTTTTCCTATTGACATTGAATGATTATTTTCTTCAGTCTTATGATAAAATTATTGATTTTGTGATGGTGAATTTTCAGTTTCAGTCCAAAGAAAGTCTCCAGTGTGTATTTAATGTTTCTCAGAAATGAACCACAGATATTAAAGAGAAAATGTGCCTCTATTCTTTTAAAATCGGCTTCAGTGTTATTGTTGCATTCACAAAGGCAGTCACTGGGATGCAAGAATCATTCATATTTAAATATACAAGCCAAAATAACTTTTGTAATGTCTTAAAATCATACATATATCACATATATACATACTGTACACATATCCTTTTTAGATCACAAAACCTCACATTTTTATCAGTGAAGACATACAGTAGATGTTGAAGTCTGAGATTTGGTATATTCTACAGTTCTCACACTTTTATTTACAAATGAAATCCTGCAGGGACTGAAGCATCAGGTGGAATGTGTGAATCGCTGTGTGATTTTGTCTCAGAAGTTGGAGTCTTCACAGGAAATAGGTCTGAAGGTAACCTGCTTGTTTTCCTCCAGGAGGATGTCATATCGACACAGAGGCCTACGTGAGACAGAGTCAGACAGAGTAAAGTCAAACCACGAGCCGGTCTGTCAGATTATTCTACAGAATATTATTTGATTGTGTCGTACCTGTCGTTGCGTTCAAGATGTGCGAGACGGATTCGGAGAATGCGGAGCTTATATTTTGGCTTCAGAACGTTCCCAGTGGAGAATTTGAGTGAGACCTTTTTCACTGACTGAAGGTCTTTGTCGAACTGGGCCAATAGTGTGATCTCTGTATACTTCTTGAACTTTGCCGCTTTGCTGATACGAAAATACAGTAACAATAAATTACTGAGACAAAGTCAAAGTCAAATATTGGTTCTTACGATAAATAAACGAAGCAAGGCTTACTGGTTAATGGTGGCCACTGCCTCTTCACCATCACCATGAAGTTTAATGGTAATGTATCCCCATCGTGTGTCTTCATTCCATGTCACCACATCCACCCTGTAGTTTGTCACTGAGAGAGGATACAGAGACTTAAATATCCAAAATATTCACTGTATGAAACAATCGGACATTTCTATTATCTTACTTACTGCAGAATGGCGACTTTTTATTGGTGCTGAAGAAAACTTGAGTTTGTCCCAGGCTCAGCAGTACGTCTTTCCACTCTATGACATCATAACCTGGATTTGAATGAGACAGCAGGTTAATTAAAATATATACAGTAGCACACCCTAAATAAACTACTTAAAAATCTGAATAACTACATTTGTGCCGTAAATATGTATTATATTATATTGGAAACACATTACTGAAGATTTACTGAACAGTTATCTTTCTTATACAGCTTATAACATACAATATTTGGGATCAGCTTAAATAAAATATTGATTTAGGGGATTTTGTATACTATTTCTTAACAAATGAGAAGAAGTTTCAGCCTGAAGGACGCTGATGGTGCTGACCAAAGACAGGACATCCAGCAGCACCAAACCGGTCACAGGTCATGCAGCGACCATCCAGGTACTTAGAGTAAGACGAGCAGGGGTAGGCCCTGACGGTGCACAACCTCGCCAGAGAGTCCTCGTAGAGGAACACTGACCTCTGGTGGTCACATTTGAAATAGGCCTGTCCTGTACGGAGTAAAACAGAAACATTTCAACTGTATTCAAACCAATATTGCTCATTTTTCGAGAACATTGAAAAGCAAAGAATGAAACTCAAATTAATCCAGATCTTGCATGTGATTACAAATCCAACAACATCTATTCAAAGGTGTCATGCACATATACAAAAGAATTCTGTATGAGACAGGACTACACATTTTTGCTTGTGAAAATCAACCAATAAAACTTCGTAAAGAGCTAAATGCTATTTTTGAGGCCTTGTTTCCTATTTACAGATCCAGTTTTAAGGATATAATCAAAAATGGACATGAGTCAAGTGTTGGAGAAATTTGGATGACTTTTCTAGAAAGATTTTTTTGTAAGAATACAAGTTTTGCCATTACTACCAAGCCTATAAAGAACAAATAAGGCCTTGAAAATGTATTATAAAATCATTGTCGAGGCTTTGTGGAAAGGACTCTATTACATATAGATCGCATGAATCAGGATTTTTTTTGGAGAGGGTAGAATTTTTTTAAAAGTATTTCGATACTCAAATCAAAACCTCTAGACTCAAGAATCTTCTGAAATTGAGATTAAATTATTTTTTTTGTGTGTGTCATGTGTGTGAGAATTTCTTAATCAAATTTTTGTTGCTATTTTTCACAGGGTTCCCCCTCAAGACCTTTCCAAGAATTATGTAGAATCAGTCTCCATTTTCATCATTAGCTGAGAATTCAGTGGGTTATCAAACATCAGCTTGAAGTTGGTCATTGCGTTTTTAATTTTCTCCCATCATCATGGTCTTACCAGAGAGGATGGTCCTTGGGCAGCCTGGTTGGTCTGTTCCTCCATTAGCATAGAAATCAATGTGACCTATTGACTTCCTAAAGCCCAGAGCTGTAAATGCACAATTGGAACATAACAATAATCACTTCATTCAAACACAAAATGCATCTATTCTCTTCCTAAAAGTACAGAAAGCATCTACAGTGACTACATAAATATGGAATATTGCTCACCATCTGTGTCTGTGTGTAAAACATCCACAAACTGTGCATCAGTGGGATCTAGTCGACCCTCTGGGGGCTTGTGGGTGAACTGAGGCCCAGCAGGATCCAGAGCTGGAAACATAAGACAGGAGGCTCAGTAAAGCTTGGGAGTTTATTCCCAAACCCAGCAGGAGTTGATGGTGTCCAGCTACACCAGTGGGCCTGGGTGGGCTGAAATTTTGACTTAATCCTAAAGGTTTGAGCATTCCTTAGTTTAAAAGCTATGACCTGATCTTTAGACTGCAATTCTTTGCCTGTCCACCAGCTATCACCCCTGAGTTTCCCACCTTTTCCCAGTTACCTGACACACTGGCCTGCACCCAATTATCAAATCAACCCTCTTTCCTTATACACCTGTTAAATGTATTATGCTTTCGAAACTGTTCGCCATGCACGCTCTTTACTGACCACAAGCCTGCTTTTTGTACAATAAAAATCTCTGTCAGTGTACAACTCCATTAGCAGCTATATAATGTACTCATGTATGTCTGTTACTTTCTTTAAATCGACAAACGCACATGTTTGTTTGAAACTTAAATTTCAAATTATTTTCATTTGAACATAAAATCACTGTGGACATGCTAAATTGCCAGATGACGAGAATCTTGGTGAAATCTAGGCAGAAATATATCATGTGCATGTGAAAGAGACCTGCATCTGAATACACCAACATGTATACACTATACACACCTGTAATTCTTCCAATTTTCCCATTCAATTTAGCACCAGCAAAACCTGATACATGAGCTCCAAGACTGATTCCAATCAGATGGATGGAGCTCAAAGAGGCACCGTGTTCCTGAAAAGATCAAACTGGCATTATTCCTTTTTTACAATAAGCAAAGTGCATTACATTTTTTAAATTTTGCTGTGAGGAGATATCTTTTGTGTAGCAATACAAAGCAGATATGATCACACACAGAGAAGAGTACAATTCAGTGTATCCTATCCTATATCCTATCCTATCCTTCCTATAGAATACTATAATTGGAGAGGGCGTGTGTGTGTGTGTGTGTGTGTGCGTGTGTGTACGTCAATAACATGCACACCATTCCTCCAATCGCCCCCAAACTTGCCAGAAACATTGTTCAGGGGTCCGGCATTTGCATAGGGTGCTTTTCATTTCATTCCCATTTTTATTTTATGTTTTATTTGCATTACCAAATTATAGTAGTGGGAGACATGAATTGAACCATCCTAGCGTGTCACAGTTGTTAATGACATCAGAGCCCCCTCCATAATGACATCATTCATGTCATGATGTCATATGAATCATGTCACAGTTGACACACACACTACTTTGTGAACACGTTGGAGAACATCTCTAAAGTGGAAAAAAAAGCCCCATTCCTTTCCTGAGATAAACCATTTGCACCATGCCGAAGAAAAAGCGACCGTCTCTGTCAGCAAGCTGCAATGCAAAGCGCCAGAGATTGGCTCGAGCGGACAAATCTCCACAAAACTCAGGTAACAATTACCTAACGCTACTTCATGTACAACATGAGGCTGGGGTTAGGGGTATTGGGTAGGGCTTGGGTGAAGGGGGTGAAATATCAGGGGGAGGATGTTACTGGAGGGTCGGCAAGAAAAATTGGAGCGCATGTATCTGTTTGTCGTTTGTTTGTGTGGAGCTGCAACAAGCACCGTTCATACAATCGCCTCCAACGACCGTCACTGTCAGCAAAAAGCTGCACCATGACAGAAATGATGAGCTTCCCTTCAACTTTGTCAGACAGCGGTTGCATGTCAGGCAGGCTTTTGCAGCAACCATTAACAAAGGTCAGGGTCAAGAGAATGAGCGAGTTGGCATCTACCTTCCTCAGCCTGTGTTTGTTCACGGCTCACAGCTCTACACAGCCTTCTCCAGGGGAAAGACAGCCAGCAGCGTGAAAGTTTTCATTGAAGGTGATGAAGAAAGCGCCCGAAGGGTGCTTTGCTCTAGCATTTACAAATGTGTGGAATACATCTCATACCTGCATCACTTTAATGAAAGCAGTGAGCTTTTCTGCTGCTTTGAATGTGTTCTCCACTGCCTTAAAATAGTTCACATTAGCTGCTCCACGGTTCCAGTCCACCACCACAACATTCATGTCTTTCCTGGTCATGAGCAGCGCCGAGATCGTATCGATCCACTGTGGCGGAGACCCCGAGGGTCGATATCCATGTATGACGAAGGTGGTCACTCTGGAGAGGTTGAACTGAGGATAGGCAGACAGGTTGGTGTGGGACACAAGTGTACCACAGGTTGCATTTTCTGTGGTGTACAGCAGGAACCTGATTTTTAGGCTGGTTCCAATGATTGCATGCTCGATGTTTAGATCTGTAAATGTATCACATCCTTGGGCTGGAGGTGAGGGTGAGAGCAGAGGGAGAGAGCATGTTGGAGGGGCAGACAAGAAAACAAAGACAAAGTGAGATTCGACCATATTGATCTTAAGAAATGTGACCTTTACAAAAGTATCTGCAGCATCAAATATCCAAATTGACAATATAGTGATCATATGACATGCTCGGAGTGTCCAATATTTAGGGCTCCATTTTACACCTTGAATTAAAATGGGATCTGTTTCCCAGTAAAATTTCCAAAAATCCATGTTACAACAATGTATAAAGTGCACACTGCGATTGGAATGCAATCTGATTTGCCTGATCACATATGGATGCAGTCTGGCTCGTATTGTGATTGGATCGCAGTCACGATCAAATCTACCCTGAAATCATCTTCCCACTCACCCCCCTTAATAAAGTTATTTTGAATTGGGAGTTTTAATTACGTACCTGTACATGGAACATGGACAGAGACAAGCAAAATATAGGTTCTATTAGTTATTTTTATTTTTTATTATTATTATTTTTTAATTGATAAAGTACCAGAGCAAGGAGTAAACAAGAGTATGAAAATAGAATAAAGAAACAAATCGAGTTACGACAACACAGAGATTGCATCTTAATGCAAAGTGAAAAAAGGGCCCTCAAGGTTGAAACTTGTTTTTCGACACAGCTTTAACCACACGCAAAATACATTGGCAAATACAGGCCGGGAAAGCAGACTGTGCACCAAACTGAGATTTAAGTGAAAATGACACATTTTGGTAAATTTGTGTGTTTATATTGTACACGCACAAAGCTAAGATGTATACAAAGCCACTTGAGAAGTTATGTGTGTGAGGCCATACCTGAATATATTTGGACAGTAATCAGTGAGAGCAGTGTCAGATATGCCAATGGGAACATGCTGTAGAGCAGTGACTTGCAAATGATCTATAAACAGAGACAGGCATGACTTCACAAATGGTCTGGTCTAACAGATAGTCCTAAAAACATATTCAAAACAGTCACATTTGGGGAAGAACTTTACAAAGACACTTCATATTTTTATTCTTGCTCTGAATCAAACTGACAATCCAGTGCAATGAATGTCTGAAAGTAATTTCCATGTGCAGCGTTAATTCACTTTTCCACTCAGGTTTACCAGTTAATTAACTTGTGGTTTGAAAAAGTTTGTGTTGGCTCCACCCACTGTGATTTAACTTGACCAATGGGATAAAGTGCACGAATGAATCTGATATCTGCAGAAATCACAGCCTGACCAGGTGAGACAAACTGATCTGCCTGTGACGACCAGTTTCTGATACAGTAAACTCATATGTACTGAGTGTACATGGTCAGTATCTCACTCTCAGCTCTGAAATTGGTCAGATTTGACATAAAATTAGAGAGGACAACAAGACCACGCTGTATTAGAAGGCTTACCTTTGCAGTGGGACAAATGTTTCCTGGCTTGGTGTGTTATAGATCCAGAATGTTGTGTGTTTTCCTCAGTTTGTAACTCCACATATTTAGCCTGTGTACACTTCAGGAAGTGAGAGGAGGAACAGTAAAGCAACGCGCCTCCTCTCTCCCTCTCCTCCCTGCTTTCATGAAGAAAGCCACACCCCTGGCCCCAGGTCAGTGTGTGCACAGGTGAAAAATTCCTGTTTAAGTGACTGCTGGTACCAGTGAAGTCAAACCAGTTATGTGAACTGTTCAACTTGGAGTGTAGCTGTAAAAACAACCAAACCGATACTTAGTTGATTCTATTTCATGTGGGAAATAGCAGTGGCAATGAAACATGAAGGGGAATTTCCAAAACAGTTTCACATTTGCTAAACATTGCAGCCATTCAGTCGAGCATTACTCATCGCCATTTCAGTTGAAATTTGACTGACGTATGTATGATACACATCAAATGATACGCCCACATCATTTTCCCACACTGTAGCAGGATTATGTTGTGTAACCTGTTTGGAAAAAAGGTCATGGACATTTTTGCTCTTGGTGTTGCTGTTAATTCCAGTAGTTTAGAGGAGATGAAAGGGTCTCACTCACTGTGGTCTTAAAAACTTTCACTCAAGTACAATATACAAGGCAAATTTTGTTGTAGCTGTAATTAGCCCCAAATTGCTCTCGTAATTTACCCAAATATTTCCATTTCATGCGACCATGTACTCCAGTACATTTCAAAGGGAATTAGAGGGGGACTATTAAGAGTGCATACCTCAGCCAAGGCTGAACACACCTAGAATTTGGCTTTTTCTGATAATATACAGGCCTATAGAGAATAAATGACCACAATAATAATTAACTTAGTTGCTTTAAGAATAAGAAATTATTTTTAAAATTGTGATTGTTGATGAGTTATAATCTATCATGTGTTAAATATGCCCGCTCATTGAGACTGGTGAATTAGTTTTGAAGAAATTGATAAAAGGTAGAAAAATGCCGAATCTTGGAGTGGCCTAACAGCACATAAACAATGTTATCAACATTATGAAAATGAAATGCACAATAAGAAAACGTCGTGGTTGTGTATACTACAATGCAAGCATTTTTGTGAATACATTTGTGTTTAGTGTATTTAAAGCCTATATAAGTGCAAAGTGTCAATGTTTTATGTGTTTGCATGTAAAATAAATAATTAGGCCTCTAACAGCGCAGGCAAACTGCAGTTAGTGTTGTAATGCAGAGGATCTCAAACTTTTGTAGTATGTGTATTGCCAGTTGTACTTGCAGTGTCCCCTGGTGGTACCCTGATGACTTGAATTTTCTTCAGAGAATCAAAACAAGTGTAATCTGATCTAATCTAACTAATCTTGAGAAATAGTTTTTACACTTAAGAAATAGTTGTTGTTGAAAACATCCCAACTCATCACGTGTGCATACCTGCTGGCGCTCACACTGTAAACCTCTCAGCTTCAGTACAGCAGAGATAAAAAGCTAAGGGTTTTCTGTGATTTTTCTCAGAGTTGGTGGCTTGTCAGTGACGGGATCTTGCATGGATATTTTGGTTTGCTCGGGGGTGATGTTTGATTACTAAAGTATAGATTAAGACCTAATCTATATTCAAATTATATAACGGGAGGCACTGCAGGGTAACTGTACGGACACACTGTCCCTCTGTATTTGGTTCCAAAGGCTGCAATCTAAAAGAGAGTTCCTCCGTTAAATACAGTTGAGCTTTTTACGCATGTTGCAACATACTGTAGGTTTCAACCGATTACGAGCTTTCACAATCAACACGTGTGTTTCTCACGTCCCCTTCTAAGTGGAGGTTACAGATCCTGTGATATATGCAGAACCAACTCTACTAACACTGAACATTTGCACAAACACTTACCTATTTGCTACAAGCTTCAGTGTCACTATGAAGACACGGACAGACCTCAGCAGCTCAGTATTGATGACAAGTGCAATCTACATGTTTTTGCTGAACTTTGCTCACTACGCTCTGCCGTCATCAAGGTCAGACAGGCCGACGGGATCCACATGTACAAAACACACACCGACTTAGAAATCTCCCCTGTGCAATAGTCAGTCTGACACAGGAGTGGCAGGCAGGTGCGGCAGCAGTAAAAGCCGACGGCATGGCAGGAAGGAGACGAGGCCGAGGCAACAATGTCCAGCAGCAAAACCCGCAGAACCAAAGAAGAGGCCAAAGATCTCGCATAGTGAGTACTGCTGTGACTGCATAGATGAAACCTACGCTAAAATATAAACATATATGAGAAAAAGCACAGGCTTCAATCAGGCTTATAAGAAGAACTGAGTTGTCTTAACATTTGCATTTTCATATTATTTAGAGGAGATATTGGAAATGAGAATATATATGGTAAAAGTAGATTAAAACATCAGTGGATAAAGTGTTTTTTATTCATAGAGAGAATATTAAAACACACCTTTCTGCAGTTATTTGTGCCTGTGAGTGGAGAGTTAAGTGGTCAGCCGGGTGAGGAGATATGACCATGATCCATTTTTATGTCTGGAATATAAAGTGTTATGTCATTCATTTCATATGACATTACGTACTTTGATTGGCATGATTGATAAAAAGTGATGACTCGTGGACATGGACAATGACTCGTTTAATACATAATTCCCTCATGTTACTGGAATAGGTTTTTTTTAGGCTGTAAACTTGTCAGACAGTGTGAACAGTGTTCAGTGTAAAGGTGTTATTATCACCCTCACCTGTCAACATTTGCTTGATGATAGTGGAAGCATACTGGATGTGTGTATGCTGTGTACAAATTTGAAGGCAGAGAGTGAAGGTTCATGTTTGACCAAGATAATGAGCATTCACAATATTCACAAGTACTACATGATTTAAAAACCAAAAAGTGTAATTTTAATTTGATAATTTAATTTAATAATACACAGATATAACAAGAGTTCAAAGTTAACAACACAGCAGATGACGCGACATCATGTGCGCAACACAAAGTCCACGAAATATCAAGACACTCCTTACCTCCTTAATCAAAACAGCGGTGGTCTTATCTTGCACTGATAATATTTTTGTAACCATGTCAGGATACAGGGTTCCACATTCAACTATTATTGATAGTATCCTGCTGAGTCAATAGTTGGAGGAGTCCCAAACTGCAAATAACCTAACTATACTATACTTAAGAGTGACATTTAGTTATGTCATTACTTTTAATATTTGAATAATTGAATTCCCAATACAGATTCTCATATTTACCAATTAGTGATTTATTTATGTGTGAAATTATTCCTGCTGTTTTATTTTTGAATGCATTACACTATTTTGAATGCTTGTTTATAAAATTACTTTTCATTTTACTGTAATTTTGTGAAGGGATGGACTGAATTTAACACTCACACACATTTCTTCACATATTTAACTGAACATTTTCTTTCCTGTATTCAAACATGACAACATGTTTTATTTTCCCCCACTCGTCTTTGTGTCCAGGCCCTGAGGGAACCGGCTGCTTTTGCCAAGCCGACTGGTTGTGAAACGGAGATCCCTCTGGAGAAGCTGACCGTTGCCCAGGCACGAAGGGGAACACCAGGTTACATAACTCAGCTAGCTTTTGTTTCATTACCAATTGATATCATATCAGGTATCAACTGATATCAGATTTAAAAAATAAATGTAATAATGAGTCCAATATTCCTTTTATTGTTGGTATTTGTACTTGCTGTGAAGTTGGCATTATTGTCAAGGGTTTAGGGATCTAAAAGATGTCTTCAAGGATTTATCTGCATTTGCATGTGCATGCTGGCATCAGCATCATTATCAGCTGATAATGGTGAGGACATATAAGATACTGGTATTGGTATCAAAAGATGTTATCACTTCTGCCATATAGTTTATCAGAAAGGGGATTTAATCTCATATCTGTGTTTGAGAACATATTTTCTCATTTTTTATCTTGTAGCTCACCGACCTGTGCGAGTCTATGCTGATGGGATCTTTGATCTTTTCCATTCGGGACACGCTCGAGCTCTGATGCAGGCCAAAAATTTGTTCCCCAACACATATCTGATAGTAGGAGGTAAAGTATGATGCTCAGCCTTGATGATCTACATTAAAGATTATTAACCAACCTTCAACTGACAAGAGGCAAGATATTTGTATACAGGTGATAGTTATGTATTTGACTTTTAAGGACAACTGGTTTTCGACCTCAAACTCCAACGATTTTACAAAATTTTGATTTTTGGAAATTATTTTTGTAAGTTGGAGCATTTTTGGAGATTTGGACACTTTTGGAGCCCCCTGTGCTATTTCCTCAAAAGTGCAAAGATATGAAATGCACTCTACAATGAAAGCTAAACGTATCTTCTGGATTCCCAAATACAGATGTGTGATATGCTATAATGACGGTAACGCCATGTAAAACCAATTTTCTTTGGGTGCATGCATATCTCCGCCACATTCTCTGGAAATCTAATTCTTGTCAGTGAGCTTATTTTTTTGACGGGAAACACATTGACTTCTCATATCATGAGAAGCAGGTGCAACTAATTACACTGACTAATGTTATTAGCTGCACTGTGTTTGACAAGTGAGAATGTTCACTGTGAGAAATGACTGTTTGACTCCATATATTACCATTAAACTTTTTTTCTTTCTTTTTTTTTTAAAAGTAATTTTTGAACTCACCAAATGAACAATTTACTCACTACTTGTTCAGTCACATTTTTAAGGCTGCAAATTTTTATGATGAACTCAATTGAAATGTTTTACACTGTGCAGTGTCATGCTCATATTCAATTCTCCTGTCATGTCTGTGTGTCTTTTCTGTCTATGTCTCAGTCTGCAGCGATGAACTCACCCACAAGTTTAAGGGCTTTACGGTGATGACAGAGGACGAACGCTACGAGGCCCTGAGGCACTGCCGCTACGTTGATGAGGTGGTGCGGGACGCTCCCTGGACTCTTTCCACAGAGTTCCTCAAGACACATAAGGTCAAAGGTTATTCAGTCACGGGACAGACAACTTCTCAAACGTTATACAACAACATCAATAAAGCTATCTGGTGTTAAACAAGCACTCTAAATATGGACATGTTAAAACCACAGATTGACTTTGTGGCTCATGATGACATCCCCTACACCTCTGCTGGATCAGAGGATGTTTATAAACACATCAAGGAAGCAGGTGAAGATATGAATAATTCTAAAATGTTAGCAATGATAATGAATTATCTCTGTTTCATATCATTTGAAAGAATTGTGTGTTTTTTTGTGTCAGGAATGTTTGTGGCCACCCAGAGGACAGAAGGCATCTCTACATCTGATCTGATCACTCGTATCGTCCGAGACTATGACATCTATGTCCGGCGTAACCTCCAAAGAGGCTACACAGCCCGAGAGCTAAACGTTGGCTTCATTAATGTAAGAAAATTTATATTTTTTGGGGAATAATTCCTTTAACTCAATACAGAAATGGTCGCTAAAGGCTTTTTTGTCCTTTTCCTACAGGAGAAGAAATACCGGCTCCAGAACCAAGTGGACAAAATGAAAGAGACAGTGCGTACGGTGGAGGAAAAGTCAAAGCACTTTGTCTACAGAGTGGAGGAAAAGAGTCACGACCTCATCCATAAGTGGGAAGAGAAGTCACGGGAATTCATTGGCAACTTCCTTGAGCTTTTTGGTCCAGATGGAGCATGGGCAAGTCCACCTTTAAATTACACTCCATATCAAGACAAATGTCCACTATCTACATCTGATTAAAAGGCAAATATGGGTTGATTTTCTTGTTTGGTGGGGAATTTCCTGATATTCTAATGAATACATAGCCAAAATATTCACCATTTGGTAAATGCCAGGTTTTGTGTCTGTCTATGAAAATCAAAGAGATCCAAGGCTCACTATTTTGCACTGATATTCAACAATTATGCAGGGGTAATGCAGCCTGGCGATATTTTAGCTACTCCTTTAATAATTACTAAAACGTTCTTATAACATACATGTTGTGTGGGGAAATGGTTCAATTCATCACAAAGTAACTCATAGAACCAACTGAATCATCACACATTGATGATTATACAGTATAAGTATCACAGTTGGCTCTGAATGTGGTTAATCTATGAATCTAAATGAGCAAAACACCAACTGAACACACGATTACAACAAAATAAAGCTCCCCTCTGTCTCTGTCTTTGTTTAGCATGCCATTCAGGAGAGGAGTGGACGTATGCTCCAGGCCCTGTCACCTTACTCATCACCCCGAGGCTCACCCAGCAGCAGTCCCACCAGAAGACGTTCCTTGTCACCTGACTCCTCCTCCTTCACTTCCTCTGCTTCCTCCGCTTCCCTCTCTCCTCCCTCCTCTCCTTCCTCCCCCTCCTCACCCAAAAAGGAAACCCATTCCTCCCTCAATTCTGCCTCCACATACAGTCGACATTTAAAGTCATAATCACACAGTACATTGGTACTTAATTTGGATTCTTAAGGCTATTATGTTGTAATTATTCAAATTAGAGAGATGAATTGACTGCTGATTTATTGCCGGCACAAGTGCAATATAACATAATGTATATAATGTTCCTTCACTGAAAAAAGGAAAAAAAATGTTTCTTGGCTGGTTCAGAATGCCATTAAAACTTTGCTTGCATGTGATTTGCCCCTTGTCAGTTGTTATTATTTTATACCATCCGGTAGTTTAATTTATAATACATAGTAAATCTGAAAGGTCCACACTGGAACTGATCATTTGAATATATATATTTTAAGCATTGTTGATTTTAAACATTCATTTCTTGAACAGTCGTCCTGGTCAGTGGCTGTCACATATCCTGACCAGAACCTGATCTGTGTAAAATCTAAATTGTACAAATGTCCAAGATCTAAAAACTATATAAAGATATAAAAGTTACATTTACTCAACTCCTCCAAGCTATGTTTTTCTGTTTGAATTATTAAAAATTACTACATTAAAAAGCTCTATTTTCTCTCAATCATTCGTTCAGAGGACAATTACAGACCAAGATTAGTTCATGTAGGGCTGCGTAAACTACAGGAACAGGGATCCTTTAAAACATCAATTATGGCTGACTCCCTAAAACTGGATGATAGAATTCATATACTGTAAATGCAGCTGGGTTTTAATGCCTCATTTATATAAACAATGTGTAAAGATTAATTTAAAGATTAATTTAATTAGTGTGTGGGATATTAAATGCAAAGGAATTTGTTTGTATTTGGACATTAACTGATAAATTTAGATCACAGGTTAATTATTGGTCCTGCCTTTGCCACTGGCTCTTCGTACTTAGAATTGGTGAAATGCAGAGGCTAAATTGCGCCATGGGGCTTAATACGGAAAATAAATAAACTGTACCAGGTATTTCAACTTTAAATAATCAAATTCAGTATCTCACTCTCATCATGTAAAACTGCTTAACATGCAGCTGAACCCCATACAAACAGCAATGGGCTTTTTTTGAGAATTAATCTAATAAAATGAAAAAATTAAAATGTAGTTTTTACCTCTACGGTGTGGCATTGCATCGATCTTAATGATAATATAAAAGTTTGAAGTTTAACTGACTGGGTGTATGTGTGTGAATTCAGATGGTGCCACATTTTATGCAGCCAAGCAAAGATGGTGAACAGTGAGATATCCAACTTGTGCATAATCAGCTGTTAGGTTTATAAATATTCAGTGAATCGCTGTGCCTTTTCACTGTATTTAATCCTCTCTGATGATTAAGGACGGACTATTAGGGCCACAGTTGGAAAAAAATGTTTTAAAAGATATTTCGCGATTAAAATCGTTTATTTTGAGAAATTTTCTTGGGAGAATTAAAGTCGTAATAATTTGAGAAAGACAGGAGATAGCAAGCAGTCTGCCTGTGTCAAAATGAAGGATTGTGGTACATGGTCGAAATATCACGACTTTATTCTCTTAAGACTTTTTACTCAAAATATTACGACTTTTATCACTGTTAATCTTTCCCAGCAGTGTCCCTAATATTCAGTCGTAGGTCTGTAGACTGTAACCATGGCCGTAACCAGGGTTTTGAAATTACCGAGGTCCGGGAGGCAACCCCCCTAGATTTTTTTTTTTTTTTTTTAGAAATTTAAGTGTATTTAT
>OMOW01103731.1:7355-20300 GCA_900312555.1 Lamprogrammus exutus | reverse complement strand
TGTTAAGTCTTTTAAACATGCAATACCATTCAATGTTCCTATCTAATTTCTGCTGTGCTAGATTCATGGTAACTTCCTCAGACACAAACATATCTCACTAACTAAAACTAGAACTACACACTAACGACCTACGAAAGTTGTCTGAGACCATTTCCAAATACTTTTAAGGACACTGATGTCAAAAGAGATGCTCATTCATAATGTGAAAACACAATTCCCTGTCAAAGTATCCATATAAAGCACTTGCGTAGCATACTGTGTGCTCTTCCCTTTAGCAGAGAGACAATCTGTGGGGTAGTGCAGCTCTGTGGGGGGGACAATGTCAACAATCAAATGTTTTCACTGTCCTCGAAACCCATATGACAGCAAAGATGTCAAGCAACTGTGATGGAAAATGCGTCATGTGACTGTATCCCGGCATTACTACAACATGGCAAGGAGAACATCACTCTGGCTTTCCCAAATCCCTCTACCTACGCTCACACCATTTTTAGTATTCTGTTGATCTGGGTCCAGCTCATTAGTGACATTAATAGACTCAGAAACAGCCATCCCTACATACAGAATCAGGTCAATTGGCTAGAAGTCCATTCTAAGTTGTAGTGTAATTGAGGGTACTTTTACTTGCCTCAAGTAAATGCAGAGTTGAGCTTCAACACATCTAGCCAAAGTCTTTCTTTACCTTCTAATCATGACATCTTTTGTAATTTAGTGTAACGTCTGCAGTGCTCTCGCTTTACAGTCTTAAAGCCTTTTACTACATGCACATACAAGCGTTATAGATCGTGACAAAGTTGTAAGGCCTGAGCTGTGGTGCAGCTTCTGCAACATTCCTAATGCAGAAAAATTCATTTCAATGTTATCTTTAAGAAACCTATTTCAAAAAGGTCTATACATCAACCTGCTGTTATAGGAACAGCAACATGGAAAACCAGCATCATCAGTACCTTTAGGCTTGCACATTATAAAACAGCTACATGCAGCCACACTGTTTGTTTCCGTAAAGCTTCATTTTTTTTGACTAAACACTGACAGACTGGCAGATTTTGGGCATCTTTTGCAACAACATGTTTTAAAGTAGTGGATTTTAGTGACACAGTTTGACACACTGTGGGATGGTTCTAAAAGAAAGGCTGTTTGAAGACTTGCTGGCAATTTTTAGTTTTGTGTATTGAGTGACCAAAAGGCACTCATTTAGCAGTTACATGCCTGTGTTTTTGCAACAGTTGCACCATTTGACAAAACTCAAAACATGTATGTGCAGAAGATGTAGTAGGGTGTGGTTTGAAACAAACCATGACAGACATGATATAGTGGAACTGCATATCCTGCACAAGCTTTGCAAAATTGCATAAAATTATGCAATGAATACAGCTGTGAGCCAAAACATGTTGGGTGACACACAAGGATTTCCTTAAGGATAATAAGAAGTCTATTTAGTGTAGCTTATTTTACCAATGTGCAGACAGCAGAATGCTTTTCCACTTTCAGTCTGATCACAGATAAAGACACAAGCTGACATAAAGTGCAAAAGATGATCAAAACTGGGCAGTCTGCACAGGGCTTAAAAGTTGACAAAAACCTAATTGAAATGACGCAGGTAAATCCAAATCTTTTACACTTTTCACATACTTTTGAAATACATAGTTCAATAGGTACAATTTCAGATACAGCAACGACAACCAAATTGGAATTTCGATTGAAACGTTCATATACTACATGCCAATATGCCACAAACATGAAAACCTGCTCCACCTGCACAGCTAGATGTTACACTTTCACATATGCTAGAATGCATGTTTACATCTAATGTATGTAACTAAGACAACTTGGCTGTATACCTCTGGTATATTCCTGCAATAGATTATGTATCGACCTCAAGCCTCCTAAAACTGATCAAACGCAGCTAAAAACCCCTGAACAGTGGAATGGAGGACTGAACAGTGACAGAGTCACCTGGACACAAATCAAGAGCCACCAGAACCAATCGTCTCAAAACTATGGTTGTCTGTAAACCTTGTTTAAATCTCTTAACTGAACACAAAAGTGCAAATTGCTACCACTGTCTTGTGTCCTCAGTAGTGCTTCTCCTGCAGATAATCTTTCATTTTGTTAGGTAAAGGCAGTTTCTGAATCAGGTCTATTCTGGTGTATTGTCTAATGACAAAGCGACACAGATACTGCAGGGAGCGCACTTGCATAAACCGAGACACCGGGTTGGTCAGTCTGACAGGGTAGGTGGCAGACCCTGGTAAGCGAGACCTGGAATAGCAAAAAGCGCCATTCTCTGAGTCTTTGATGGAGTGTTCAATTAAGTCAACAATGGATGTATGGCCTTCCACGTCAGGCTGCTCGTAGAAGCTGAAGCGCCCATTAGAGTGTTCAATGCGGGTGTGGAGGGTTTTGGCCTGTGAGCGGAAACTCAGGCTGAGGAGGTACCTGTCATCTGAACTGTCCCTAACCAGGAATGAGCCATCGGCCAAGTTAACTAGCTTTTCTTCTGCCTCCCAGCGTGTAATGGGGCCCCAGTACCAGCCCTGCCTCGCCAGCTTCTTCAGCTCCTCTGTCAGACTGGTTACCACCATGGGCCCACTGCTCTGGACGGAGTCGTAAACCCGACTGACACCGGGAGCCGAATTAGGGTCAAAGTTGAGGTGGTGTCTGACCCTCTCAGCTACCTGGCTGTCTGCAGAGCTGAAACTCGAAAAAGTCCTGGGGATATGTACACTGCTTGCCATGGGCGGCAGGAGTGGAGAGAGGGGAGGTGGGATCTCGACTCTAGAGCTTTGGAGCATCACACTGGCAGAGCTGATGAGAAGACCATTAACTGAGGTTTCCATAAAGAGGTCTGGAGGCATCCCACTAACCATGTCATGTTCCTCCTGCCCCTGGTCTGCATGAAGTGACCCATTGTCTGCCTCACTTACCACCTCCATAGGAGAGGAGCTTTCCAGGCAGTAGGAGTGGGACCCTTCTGGGTACATTCCCTCATCTAAAGGCATTGTGTACTGGATATAGTCCTGAGGTGTCAACCCCAGCACAACAGGCACATCATGTTCATCAATATTCAGATGCAGGTCACCATTTTGTGGCTGCTGGAAATTCTTTAGGGATTCTGCTTGGTCGTGAAAGAGTCCTTCCATCTGAAAGTCATGGAATTCTTTCCGGACCCCATTCATGTTGGGACTTGGGCTAGGAGAGTGAACCATGGCTTTGACTTTTACCTCCATCTTGAGACATGCTTCATCGGAATTAACTGATCTGAGAGGCCATGGTGAGGGGCTATAATGGTGGCTTCGTAGGGATGAAGATCTAAGGGGTCTCTGGGCTTTTACTTCATTGAAGCTGATGGGTACAGAAGAAGATGAGAAGGTGTCATCATCATCCACAGAGCCTAAAGCAGAGGAGCTGCCTTTCACCTTCGTCTTCTGCTTGGCAGACAGCCTCCTCTTTAATGATCCCATCAGGCTCTCACTCTTTGAACGGCCCTTATTCTGCCCTTTCTCCTCTTCACCAAGGTCACAGCCTGAAAGATCTTTGGTGTAGCAGCCCCCAAAAAGAGACTCCTCCTTAGAAAACTCTGTAGTGAGTGAAGGCTGCTGGAGCATGACAAAGTCACCCTCCTCTTTGCCCTTTATGCTGAGGGACTTGCGGATGGTCTTAAGGCTTATCTTCTTCATTCTGACAGGGCCTCCAAAGTGGGGGCATGAGATCGCTCTCCTTGTATCCTGATGAAAGTACTATCCACAGCTTCCTCCCATCAGGCCACACAAAACGAGTCATGCATATAGTGGAGACATCAAACCCTGTAGAAAGAAGCATTAGAGGTTATATATATTTTACATGCTGTTCCAGGAAGAAAACACAAGCAGCCTTTTGTACACAACAATACTTCTTACAGTTCATTCTATTCGTCTTTCCATGCGCCCCTTTTCTCTTCACTATGTAGACTTAAACTCCCAACTGTTGCTGAAATATCTGGTCTCATTTGTAAATCCAAAACATCGAACTGCCAGTTAGACCCCCTTCCTACTCAGTAAAAGTTTGTCTAACTTCCCTGTCCCCCTGAATAACTGACACCATACATTCCTCCCTTACTTCTGGTCTTGTTCCCTTGTCTTACAAAACAGCTGCAATAACTCCAATACTCAAGAAACTTGGTGCAGACCCAAACAATTTCAATCATTTCCACCCTATTTCAAATCTACCATTTCTCTCTAAAATACTCGAAGAACAGTTGCAGCTCAGGTTAACGGTCACCTGACTGAAAACAATCTGTATGAACAATTTCAGTCTGGTTTTCGTTCCTTTCATAGCGGGGAGACAGCCTTGGTGAAAATCACCAAGGACCTGTTGGTGGCAGCTGATTCTGGGCTTTTAACCATACTCGTCCTTCTTGATCTGAGTGCAGCCTTCGATACCATCTCACACAACATTCTCCAAGAGAGATTAGCTTCTACTGGAATCATTTGCACCTCTCTTGCCTGGTTCAGATCCTATCTCTCTGGCCGCATTCAGTTTGTCTAATTCGAAAATTTGAGATCACAGTCCCTCCCTGTTACTACTGGTGTTCCCCAGGGCTCTGTTTTGGGTCCCGTTTTATTTATTATTTACCTTTTACCTCTTGGCCATATTTTAAGGAAATTCTGTATTCTATTTCACTGCTACGCGGATGACACCCAGCTCTAACTATCCACCAAGCCGACTTCCACTCTTCCGCCCACTTCCCTTTCTGACCGCTTACTGGAAATTAAATCATGGTCCTCACTTAATAGTGATAAAACTGAGGTTCTCCTCGTAGTTTGGAAATCTACTTTGGCTAAACTTGATTGTTTTTCTTTGACTACAGACAATTCCACAGTTTCTCCTTCCCCTCAGGTTAGGAGTCTGAGTGTCATTCAAGACAGCACATTGTCTTTGGAAGCACACATCAACAATGTTACCCAGTCTGCATACTTTCATCTACGCAATATTAATCGTCTTCGCTCATCGCTTACACCTAGCAGCACCGCCATTCTCGTTCACACCCTGGTTACATCTCGCATCGACTACTGTAATGCTATACGCTTTGGTCTTCCTCTCAAATGTCTTCAATTGGTCCAGAATTCAGCTGCCCGTATCATTACCAGAACTCCCTCTTATGATCATATCACTCCTGTTCTTCAGCAACTTCACTGGCTCCCTGTTAAACTCTGCATTGATTTCATGATTCTGCTTTTCACTTTTTAGGCCGTGCATAACTTAGCCCCTGTGTATCTTTCTGAACTCCTTCGTATCTACACACCCTCCCGTACTCTCAGATCCCCTTCCGCTATCCAACTCACTACATCATCTGCCCGTTTGACCACCATGGTGTCTAGACCCTTCAGCCATTCTGCCTAGCGCCTTTGGAATTCTCTCCCACAAGACATTCGCAATATTGACTCTGTCTCTGTCACCTTCAAATCCCGCCTCAAAACACAGCTTTTCAAACTGGCTTATTTGGACTGATCCTGACTCTATTGGTTGCACTGCACTGACTATGTTTTTGTACCTACTTTTGTATTCCCTCATTATTGTATATTCTCTGTCTTGTTTGATTTCATGATGTCTTGATACATTGCATTGATATTTTACTGTGTCTTGTAAGGTGTCCTTGAATGCTTTGAAAGGCGCCTATAAATAAAATGCATTACTTTTATTATAACATCACATCACTTAGCTTATCACATGACCAACATAAATCAAAATGCAATGTGCAACACACACCCCATTGCACACTTAATGTAACAACAGTGCAGCATATTACAGTCAAATAAAAAGCATTGGGTTTGTTTATATGATGTCACTGACGTTATATCACTGATTAATTACACACGTGTAACTGCATATCCAGCAATCAAAACAAAGCTATAATTTTATTAGACTAAAGTTAAATCACTATGTGGAGGAATGCAGAACTTTAAGCACAGAAATTGGGCTGCTTGATAATCAGACAGCTGCAGTGTGATTACTCACCATTATATGCAGGAAAATGGTGACTCAGTTGGATTGGTTAAGTTCCACTTCCACAACCTTCCATTTGATGCTATGAAAAATAAGGACAGATGTTTTACAAATCCTTTAACTTGTGATGGCTGCATACTTTTGCAATAACTAAGTTCATAACATGCATACTATCGTTTTAGCAAAGGGTTTGTCCTGATAAAGGCAACGTTAGCAGTTTGTCCTGACCTGGCAAAGGCCTGTGGACACAACAACATGGGGAAAGCTTAGCTATGTTAGTTAGCTCATGCCAGTCTTTAAGAATAACATTTTAAAATACATCCGCAATCATTTTGTGAATACAACATTGATAAAATGAAAGTGAGAAACAGAACAATAATATTAAATACTGGCGTTATTCATTAACAGATATAGGCTTGCTTGGATGATGACATGAACCAGCTAGCAAACAATTAGCATACGTAGTGCCTAAGTTAAAACCGAAATATTAATACGTTTCAAAATATTCACATTTCCTCAAACATTGTCAGGTGTATGTATATATGATAGTATAGCTCTGAGTACTATGAAGTGCTGCTGACATTTTTCACAACACGTTCAAGGAGGTTCGCTCGTTATCGTTAGCTTAGCCAATGTTAGCTACCAGCTAAGGCACTGAGCTAGCTTTGTTAAGGTTTGTAGCCGGAATCATAAAATATTACCTTTCCATTTGTCGGTTTCTGTGTCCAAACGAAAGAACGAAGGATTATATGGTCAAACGTAATACTTCTTTAAACGTAAGCATGTCCATCGCCAGCTACACTGGACAATAAGGTGACATGTTTCTGTGCAGGTTAGCTAGCACTTTGTAGCCTCCGGCCTCCTTCCTTTCTTCCTTTGTTGCCTGTTGAATTATGGGAGCAGCTCCACACACACACACGCACACACAGACACACTGACACACACACACACACACACGTTCAATACAGACATACGCTCTCTGGAACCAGGGCATAGGTACATTAAAATTAACAAATTATTTGTCCAAATGTCAAAATGACGTCACACTAGACATATGCATTGTAATTATATCAAGTTTCCAAAGCTCAACGCATAATCTGTGGAGTTTGGGGCAAAAAAACAAAACAATAAGTACATTTAAAAAAGAAATAAAAATGTAAGTAAAATGAAAAATGAAAACGTTAACTATGGAAATCAACGCCAAAAAATGTTTGTTTTTTAAAATGAATAATACAGAATGAGTGGCTAATAATAATAATAAGAGGAAGAAGAAGAAGGCTGTATTTGTCATTGTATATTCACACACAACGAAATTTGTTCTCTGCATTTAACCCATCGCTGAGGAGCAGTGGCCAGCCGCAGTCCAATGCCCGGGGACCAACTCCAGATCGACACTCAAGTGCCTTGGTCAAGGGCACTGGCAGGAGTAATTAACATGAGCAGTGGGCAGCCTTTATTCCACTGACAGCTGAAACCTAACATACATGTTTTTTTCATGGTGATAAAGCATAGACCAGCAGAATAGAATACATTACATTAATTCAAACATAGATGTAAATCACTTTAATAATGATCAAAAGCTCTTGAGCAAAACAGAACTCAAGTGTGCCAGTGGGGTTCCTCAGTTGCATCATTCATCATTCATGTTCAGTGAATCCTGCTTTAACAAATGAATGGGAAGTACAACAGGTGCGTGCGTTTCTCAGGGATGACCTCCTAAAATTTCAAGCAAGTTACCTGCATATCACATCTGCAACAGCCTCTCATAAATAAGCAAAGACGCCTTGTCACAGAAATTGAAATCAAGTGAATATGAATTTAAATATCAAAGCACCGCAGAAAAAAGCAAGAGAAATGAAAAATGTGCATTATGAAGAATTTGCAGAGGCATAGACCAACTTGTTGCGCCACATTAGATTAGCGACCTGAAATAATTTTATATTTATGCACAAAGATTATTTTGAACTCTCTTCCTACCCCAGACTGTGTGGCTTTAAAATTCATGAATTGACTTAAATTGTTGTTATCTGTAAGTCAGGTTTGTAAATGATCTGGGTTGCTGATTACTTAGTTCTCTCTTACCTTCTATCACTTTATAAGTCAATATCTATTTTGCTCACAACAGGATATTCAAGGTACTGCAAAATGGAAGGGATAATAAGAGCAAAATCAGCTAAGTGAACAGTTTTTTGGGCTGTAGATAAATGTTTGCCGAACAGTTTTTTATTTTCAAATAAAATGATAGTAAATGTGTTTTTCAGGATCTGAGCTTGATTTGTTTGCTTAGATTAAAAGACATATCCTTTGTTGTTAGCACATCTTTAACAGAGGTCGGTGGGAATGTAATATCTGTACTGCATTAGCTTTCATCCTGTGCAACACATATATACAAGGTTAGCACACAATTTTCCCTCAGCCTTTATACAGGAAAGTCTTTTTAATTTGTATTCCAGAAGCATCAAGTTGGCTCTCCAAGTTCAAGTATTTTAGATAGCAGCTAAAACTCTGAAATGATACATTGGTTGCCTAATTAGTGTCAGTATTGTTTTAATGTAGAATGTGTTTACTGCTGCCAGGCTAATTTGCTTCATATACTGAACATTACATTGTTTTTTTCCACACTGTCAAGTGTATGGCAGTCCTTCCCCAACCTGCTTAGGCTAGCTGTGTGCAGACAGGCTCTATGCAAAGGCTCTAATTACCCGGGCCTATTAGGGTTGATCAGGCTGCCTTCACTTGATGTGTTGGCACAGGAGGGTAGGGGTAGCAGAGGAGGAGGAGGGGGAGGGAGGGGTGGCATTTAGATAGCACCAAGGACACTGGCAACCTTGGATACAATGTTTCTACAAGCTAAATTAGACCTGACAAACAAAGTTTAGCCCCAGTGATATTTGCACTAGACAGTGAAAACAAATAAATGCTCAGCCCAACTGTTGACAGGATGAAAAGAGAAAACATTACTAAGCGCCAACCATTTAGACTTTACATAAATTAAATCTTGCAGAAATAGTTTGATGAGAACAGAGTATCTGCAAGATGTTGTCTGACATAGCTAAGTACAACATACGAGGGCCCCGGGAGCATTTCTGCCTCCCAGGATCAATATTTTTCCACACAATTTGAATTTATGTATAAGCACGACTCAAAACACCGGATCTCAAGTCAAGATGGAACGTTGTACACACTCGGTAGGTCGTACAGTCTAATGAGATACCTCGACATGTGGGGAGGTTCCTCGTGTTTCATCTTAATTTCAAATGAAAGCTGCATCAGCCATAAATTATTTGCACAATCTGTCCGTGCGTGCTTCAGTTTGACTCAGTCCTTTGACTTCTTCACTGAAGGGGGATTGTCGGTGGCCCCTCTGTGCCTACCCTCATATCCTCAACACTTGCAGCGGAGCGGAAGACGGGAACAGCAGGCATGTCAAACCGTGACAGAGCCAGTGGGACCATTTGGGTTTTGTTTCAGGAATGAATGTGGAATAAAATTGCAAGGTTTTGCCAAAAAATACAGTCTACACAGATAATGCCCACATCTCTGCCTCATTGTTTTGGTGATTTAAGCAGATAAGAGATTTATTTTGCAAATCAGTCATTCAAATTGCCCTCTCTCCTCCCAGGGAGCAGATTTAAGAGGTCTTCAAAGATTTTACATTAATTACGATAACACCAGCTGCGCATGCACCACACATACTGTAATGAGTCAGCTATAGACATTTGAGCTCAAGCCAGATATCTGGCTGGTTAAAACAATGAATAAATTGTCTATGCTGCTCCCTTATGTTCCTTGGGTCTTTCGGAATGTCACCCTTGATTTCACATTTTTAATTCAGGTGGTTACTCCTCGTGTTTGTTGCCATATGGGGTGCTGTATTTTGGACAATTACAATAATGACATGATTAATTAGCTGATTTGACCTTGTTTTATGCATGAAAAGCTATAAGGGTAACAACAAATGTTTTTGCCCTGTAGTCCTTTCTAAACATTTGGTGAAAGGATTTACTTTATTTCAGTATCTTCTATTTCTAGTCATATTCACCTGTATGGATAGCACTATATATGTTGTGTTTTAGCTCCATGTTTGAAGCTTGTCTCATTATTACTCATTGTAAAGATATACAGTACATTTCCTATCTGCAACAATGTCAGCACAAAACACTCACTGCCGGGGCGAGTGCATAAGATCAGGCACATGACCACACATGATCTCACTTGAAACCACCAGACACAAATAGAGAGAGTAAATCTGGCTTCAAAATGTCTGACATTTGAGTAATTTGGCCTGAAGTGTAAAATATCTGACAGAATATGCTGACCGTAAACAATTATGGACTTTGAATGCAAAAGCAGTTTTGTCCTTCTACAACTCAAACTCTTGGCAGTACAAGGCTAAAATGATGATGTGATTATATTATTACTATATTAAGTTATCATCTGCTAAATTGGTTAATTATCACCTTGTGGCTGATAAAATCATATCTGCATCACTTCTCAAGTGTTAGTTGTTATGGAAATTAAGCCACACAGAGAATATAAAAATAATTTGTGTGAAAAAGCATAGCCCGTCAGCTTCGATTCTTGAGAACATGATGTCGGAGATTAATGCGATGACAAGATAATGTGGCTGGTCTCAAAACTTCACTCAGAAGTCTTCAGTGATTATCAAACACGCCTCGAAATTTTGATCATTGTGGCATAAAAATAGCTTTTTACATTGCAGAGGATCAGATAAGAGCTCTCTTGATATTTCATAGAGGTCCCCAGTGTAGTCTGAGGAACATGGCTGAAATTACACAGACCTTAAGACTCTTTTATTCCCCTTCACAAATGATTTTGCAGGTTTTGATTTGAACCTGTGTGCCTGCAATTTGGACCCAGATTATTTCGTCTCTTTGGAACTTTGTTATTGCTCTTTATTGATTGGACAGATCTCTTATAGCTGACAAATGCTGTAGCTTTTGTTACGATCAATAAATTACATTTTAATCATTTTACGCAAGGGATTACTTGACTTAAATAAATTATTTCACAATATGGTGTCCAACAATTAAGGAACATTGAAAACTTCATTAGATAACATAAAAAGACTAAATCAGGTAACAAATGAGTACACAGTGAAACATGGGAAACAAAAATGTATAATAAATAAAGCATACATAGCTTTGGTTGAGACACAATACCAATCCACTTGAGTTCATTCTGTGTTTAATGCTTTTGCGGTTAGTCATAAGGCTTGGGGGTATCTGTGAACATAAATCTTGCCACTAGCATAAACAAAAAGCTGGTATCCGCTTAAAACAATTACTCTCTCAAATATGAGTCTTTGTTTGTGTAGATTACAGAAGGTGCAAAGATCTGTAATGTCCACACATTTGGCTGAAAATACACCATTTGAGTGCGGAATATTCCTGCAGTCTTCAAACGCACCGTGCTGCTCTAACAGGAAGTGGAGTGACGCTGGCGGGTTTGTTGAAAACAAACCCGGGTAGACAAACCTCTGAACAAAACCAACAAACCCCAATATTAAATTGCGTTTTTTATGGTTTATGGACACGGGGACACAATAACATTCAATATGGAGCTATCTCATCTTATAAAGAAAACAGGTACGCCGGCGTGTTAGGCTGGAGACGGCAGGCTGCTGACTTTTAATCAACTTAACGAGACTCCGTTACTTTCTTTAGCTTTAAAGCAAGCTAACAGTAGCTGCAGTTTTATTTGTGTCACCGTTCCCCGTTTGTTTACCAAGTTAAACTATGCAGTATGGATAGTGCTAATTAGTGTCCATGCTCAATTAGGCAGTAAAACGTCCCCGGACTTATTCCCAAAATTAGATAGCTAATATGCTAGCTAAAAACAAAACGTCACTAATGTAACTCTTCTGAATTTAATATCTTGTCTGTTGTCTGTAAAATTCAGGCCACTCTTTGGTGGAGATCAGAGTTCGAGCGCTGAAGAGCATTATGTGTAAACTGGACCATTCCCTCATCGCCGTGTCTGACCTTGTCCAAGAAAGGATGCTGTATGTGTTTCTTCTGGAATGGTTCAATTTCCCCGAGGTGCCCATGCAGGAGGAGGTCCTTGAACTGCTCAGTTCTTTATCAAAGGTAAGAGATAAGATAAGATAAGATAATCCTTTATTTGTCCCACGATGGGGAAATTTCCAGTGTACAGCAGCAAAGTGGATAGTCAAGTACAAGGTATCTGCAAAGAGCATCATACGAAAGACTAAGTAAAGAGCAGTAAAAAAGATAATAAATAAACACTTTCGACAAAAAAACACACTATTAACACTATTGACAATATAAACAAGGCAGAAAAAAACAAAAACAAACAACTACTAAGTCTGAGAACAGTAGATGATGGATTAGTAGCGAGATATTTGAATGTGAAGCAAAGGGAAACAGTCCTCATTGAGCTATGCAGTATCAGCAGAAACCATGAATACAATTCAATGTAAAAACAAACTATGCATGTAGAAGATGACACGATATGGCTTCATGGCAGGTTTGAGATGTGTCTGCAGCAAAAACAATTTACTTAGCTTCAAATATCAGAATAGGCACCATTACAGTGCTGTCCAGTAAAGTTAAAATGATTTGTTTACTCCAATACCACACGCAATGTCTCAAAGGGCATTACAGGCCAAAGTTCCCATACAAGGAAGAACTCTCTGATATATCTGTATGTGATTACACTCTGCATTTAAATATATATTTAACCCTACGTTTTTTTAATCCAGGTTTCTTATATATTTATTTTTTATTTGAGCTGTTATAAAATATTAGGATTTTTAGTAAATTTCTCAATTTTACTATTATTGTTCTTTTATTTACTTGTAGTGTCATTTTTGATAATAAACATAATCTTTTAACTATAAAATATCGTGCCTCAGCTGTGCAGTTCTCAAAACTCTTAATAACCAAATTTGAGGACTCTTAGATCGGAAGAGCACAC